>JAPKLW010002278.1:0-25010 GCA_026898455.1 Plectranthus barbatus | reverse complement strand
AAACCGACAGCCAAACCAGAAACTGTCTCAGCTGTGATAACTGTTTATATCTCGCTAGGTCGAACGATCTATACGATCTTCTGTGATCTCTTACACACCGTATGATCTCCCTATCGACGAGATAACTGGATGTGTTTGTTCGCATCGTATGATTGTTAATTCAGACAGGAGTTGTTTATTGCGAGTCATTAATGATTACCAGTATATCAAACATAATGTTTCCTAATATACCAATCATAATGCTTTTATGTATACAATTCCAACATGGGACACAGCCATGAAGATCTAATCTGGAGAGCCAAAATTTCTCTTCTTCTTTTTCCTTTATCTTCAATTAATCTAGAAATTAGTTTTCTAATTTCTGTTTCCGCGGATTTAATCGAATCGCGTGGTTGAATTAAAGTTAGATATTCAAACGCAAAAGATCGGATCAGACTCTACGGAATAACGGTAATCTCTTTATCCACGAATTAAATTCATAGAAGCATGCTAGGTTTTGTGAATTATTATTATGAGCAATATCCATAAATCGATCCGGTTCATTTGGGTTTTGTGATTCGGTTCATGGTAAATCCCTACAACTCGCCCAGAAACACCTTGTCGTCTGTTTTTTCTTCAGCTTGAAGTGAGGATGCACCCCGCAACCTTTAATCTGGATGGTTGGATGTTTGCGGTTCTTGCCAGAACTTCGGTTGGTTAGCAATGCCCGTGATAATCAGAATCCCAGAGTGGGAAACTAACTGTTGTGATTATTGCTTGAAAAGTAATAATCACCAAGTAAGATAGCTAAGCTTTAGAGCTTTAGCCTCACGCACTTAGACAGATGCTCGGAAGAAATTACTTAAATCAAAGGACTTAAGTCTCGTGTTTAGATAACACTGAGATTCAATGAGCTTTTCAGTAGAAAGTCTGGCAGAGTTTCGGCTAAGTTTTGTGCAAGAGTCCAGTTGTTTGTCTCTGTCGAAGTGTCGAGCTATTTATAGGCTGGGTTGGACGACAATTTAAATTTTGCCCGTTAGACCCACCAATCCATCCGTTAGAGACAAATAGAATGTCTTCCAATCATAGACCATGCTTTTCTATTTGTAGTAGCCTGCTCTGATTTGCTTTTGACTTTGGCAGCGTACTTTTTACCTGCTCTTGTCAGACTATGTTTCAGTCTGAGGAATCCAAGTTTAAGTTCCTCGTAATGACTTTTTGATTGATACTTTAAGGAATATTTTGATAAGACTTTAGGTTCCACTTTGGATTCCTTGTGTCTCCTTATGTTTCACGTGCTCTTGAATTCTGAAACTAAAAACTGACATTCTCCAAAGTCAGTTTAAGTTTCATCTTCTCTTCAGTGAAAACTTAGTTTCCTGAAATTGACTTTTCGGGATATTCTAAGTTTTGAGCACGAAACTTAGTCTTCATCATTTCAAGTTTCTTGGAGTCTTCTCTTTAAGTTCCGAGACTTGATACTTGTCTTCTCGTGCTTTGGCTTCTCTGAATTCTATCTTCAGAAGCTAAGTTTCTAACCGCTCGATCTTCATCTTCAGTTTCTAGTCTATTGCAACTCAATAAATCCTATACAAGGATTACATTTAGAAGCATTCTAGAAACTTAAAGTTAAAATCAGTTTTAACACACCAAAACATCAAGTAATGGATAAACTGAAACTCAGTTTCTAACAATTTCCCCCTTTTTGGTGTTGTCAAAACCACTTATCTAAAGTCAGGCTAAAAGGAGAAGTAAAAAAAACTGAGTTTACAATAGACACTACTCCGAACTTAAACCCTTTAACCGACCTACTCTATTGGTTCTTTCCTCTGAATTAGAGAGATATTACTTGATTAATCAAAATAGAGCGAAAGTAAGTTGCTGATCACAGTGTAAAATGTGAGTTCAACCAGGTTAAAAAAACATTAAAGGGAGTGAGAGAGAGACAATGAGAAGTTGTCTTCAATCCAGTTTTCCATTTTTCATTAGATAGTGAGACATTACATTTACAGACTCAAGGCTGAAAACTGAAAATCAGAAAGTGAGATCAAAAACTTCAAAAAACCTTGAAATCCAGAGACTTACGGAGGAGGTTGCTCTGATGAAGATGGCTTAGGATCTTTCAGTTTTTCAGCCAAATCCATTAAGAGTTTGAAGTGAGCATCCCTCATCTGCTCTTCTACTTCCTATCTCTTCACCCTCTCTGCTTCTTCAAACTCCCTTCTCTTCCTCTCTTCTTCCTCTTTTTGTTTCCTCTCCTCCTTCTCCTTTTTGCGCTCATCTTCCCCCTTTTTGACAACATCAAAGAGGGTCGAGACAGTTTGCTTTATGGAGGAGATGGATTCTGCAGTTTGAGCATCCTTCTTGTCCTTCTGGCCTTGATCTCTTGGTTGTCCTGCCTCAAGATGAGTTTGAACATAATTTTGCATTTGAGCAAACAAGGCATGAGATGAGGTACTGGAAGTAGCTTGGCCTTCTTCTTCGGGATGTTGGACCAGTAGAATCTTAGTAGAGATAATTGTTGGAACAAAGAACACCATTCCACTGGTCACTCGTCGCTCTTCTTCCTCCTTATCAAATTGTTCCCTCCTCAACCTCTTAGCTTCTTCTTCGTCCTTCTTCTTTCGTTCCAGTTCAGCTAAGTGTTGTATGAATTTATCCACAAATATGCGATGTTGAATATGTTTCCCAACACCTTTGAGTTCCAAGGCTTGATCTTTGATCTTCTGAAGAGGCGAGGTTGTCTTCTCTGCAACATAGGCAAGACGCAAAGCTTGAGAGAGAGCAACATCCTGCTCTAATTCTTCTTTTTCCAACTAAGCTTCAGTGAGCACCTGTTTCGCCTTCTGGACCTCAGCTTCCAAACCCCTCTATTGCTCATAAAGTCTCCTCACTTTCTCTATCATTGCATCAATAATGTTCTGATAATATTTCGGAGTTGGAGCTGGAACAGACAACTCTTCAGTTTCAGTTTGAGTAGAGACTTAAGAGAGGAATCGCAGAGATTAGAACTTCAGTTTGAGGCTCATAGGAGAAGTTAGTAGGGGGAGCCTGTGGGGATCCAAGTAAGCATCCATCTCATTGAAAGTTTCCTTTCTGTATGTTCGGATGGTTTGTAGTCTCTGCCTCACCTCCCCATCACACATCTGCTTTGACTCCCTCTGAGCACTCCATTCATTTGCCCAGACTTCCTCTGACCTCCGGAAGGTGAGCCCGAGCCTTGCCTGCATGATCGGATGATCTTCTGCATTGAGCTTTTACTTCACCAGGTCAAAGCATCTCCATCTCCTGAATTCTTCCTTCAAAATATCAACCATCTCATTCTCCTCCTCAGCTAGGATATCAAGGTAGAGTAACCTCATTTCTTCGGTGACTCTGCTCTCTACCCTTTTAGATATATCTGCAGCCCAGGGGATCAACGTCAAATCCCCAACATCTGCAAGACCAATCGGTTGACACTAGCTTCGCAATCTTTTAGAAGAAGTCTCTGGATGCGGTAGCCCACTGAGAGGTACTCTATAAGCTTTAAACTGGCTGGGCTTGTAGATCTGATCTTTATCTCTTGAATCTGATGGTATCACCATACTCCATGTCTATCGCGTGAGAAATCGTACTAATCATAGACAACGGGCTCCTCCAAATCCATCTCAGTGTCTGAGGGGGTCAGAGAGTTATTAGAAGGAATGTCAGTTTCAACAATACCTCCCTATCCACCTTGAGAAGACTCATCACGCTCTGTCTCAGTTTCGAGCTGAGATTTGTTAGTTTCACTTTCCGCCAGTTTTGTCAGGGTGGTCGCCCGCTCCTTCTCAGCTTCCTTAAGGCCTTCTCTTGTTATGCAAAGACACACTACAGTGTTTGCTTGGCAAATTGAGCTTCCAAACTCGCCGGTTGTTCTGGGTCGTTCGCCCCTTGGATAATATCTCTTTCAACCAAGACTTCAACAGTTTGCTTCTCAGTCTGCTTCTCAGGATGTTGATCCAGACCATGAGCTGAAGGGATTTGTGAATTGAATCACTTAATCCATTAGCCGAGATCATTAATTGGAATATCAAAAATAAATTACTATGCCTATGATTAATCCTAGCATGCTCCTATTGATTATGCATAAGAGGGTTTACAGAATACCTGGATTGTAGAAACTTGAAGAACGTAGTACGCAGAGATTTGATCGTCGATCCTTTTTCCCGCGAACTAAGATTTATTCCTAACAGATTGAGGAATTAAATTTATGAAATTAATTCAATTAATTTCGAAATAAGAGAGAGAGGGAGAGAGAGAGAGAGAGAGAGAGAAGAAAGAACACGATCCTCCTGATCTGATCTTCTGATTTGTATCCCAACTCCAATCTGAATATCTGGTGAAGATTCTCTTCGGATTCCTTGCCCGGTTGAGAAGTAGAATTTCCTCATAGTTTTCAGATCTTAGTCAATCATACACAGCTCCCAAATCCTGGTTTGTTGTGTTGCAACTTATGATCTTGTGGTGTGTTGAGATCTAGAAACTGAAGCCTATTTATAGGAAATTTTGGACTTCTATTGGGCCTGAGTTTTCATGGGCCAGACCAGGGACCAGAATGCAAATAGCAAATAAGGCTTATCAATTAATTAATTTCCATATTCAACCCAGAATATAATTAATTAATTAATATTGATTCATTCCACCATAGAATTAATATTGTCCTACCTATTTGCTACCATATTTTGAGGTACAGGTCGCATGGGCTCGGTATATCCCCACCTTTAAGGTTACAGACATTCGTTAATTAATTTAGGCTCTGACAAGCCATTTAATTAATTAACATCTTATATTCCTGAGTCAATCCACTCAAGCCTTTTCACTTATGCTTGAACTTAATAAGCCTGCAAGATTTTAGCATAACGAACCTTTTGAGCTGCTCAGGGAATGTCACCATCCTATAATGGATGTGGTTACCTAGTTCCAGTACCAGACAGTCATACACAAATTGCTATCACCCAAGATACAGATATAAAAGCTCAACTAGATCCTTTCAGTGTAACTCAAAGTGATACACAATCTGTGTATACTTCTGTACCTTCATTTAGGTTTAGGATCCCATCAAGCCATAACGATCCAGATTCTTTTAATGTCAGATAAAAAAATCGATCTCAACTTAGGTCCTTATCAATGCGTGCCCCACACCAGCATACCAAGCCATCCAAGATAAGATGCTTATTACTGCATATGCTGCAGCCCACACCGACAGTTTATCCTGGAACTATCTCAGTTGTGATAACCATTTATATCTCGCTGGGTCAAACGATCCATACGATCTTTCGTGATCTACTACACACCGTATGATCTCCCTATCGACGAGATAGGAGGATAAGAGCATTTGCGACACATGTTTGTTAATTCAGACAGGAGATGAACATACAACATTTATGATTCTCAGTATATTAACCAATCGACCTTGTACATAATATACCAATCATAATGCTTTCAGTATATAAATCCATCATGAGCTTCTCTGTGTAAATTGGCAAAATCCTAATCAGATGGAATTTCAAAAAGAGGAGGGATAACCAGTGCTTGAGTAGTGGCCACTGGATCTTTAAAGGTCAGCTCCCTTTTGACAGAAATATCCAACATGGAAAGATTAAAATTGTCTCCCTTTTTCTTCTTCTTCCTCTCCATGACATGCTCCGTTCCTTTCCCTTTGTGAGCAGAGACTTCCAGCTCAGCTTGCTTTCTCTGTTGCTCCTCCATCCTCAATTTCTTGCTCCCCTTATCCGTCACCTCCCTCTCGCCTTCTCTCAAGGGACGCTTTAGTGGTTTAGAGGTAGGAGTTCGCTTCTTCTTCACAACCACGGGGATACTTACACCTTCAAACCTCCCATTCTCTGAACTTGGCTCCTTCTCAGTTTGGTATTTCTTTCGCAGCCTCTTGAGTGGCCTGCTTGTATCCTCCCCAAGATTGGTCAGTTATGGGAGATCCTCCATCGCTTTCTGAAAACTTTCCTCCCTTTCCATCTTAGTATCCTCCTCTTCATCCCCCTCATCACCTTCCTCTTCACTTCTTTCCTCCTTCAAGTCATGCCTAGGAGGAATAAGCTTGCACCAGGGGTTCCCCATCATCCACCACCTGCACCATCTTCTCGATCAGATAGCTCTCCTTTAGGCCAAAAGTCACTCCTGTGGAAAAAGTGCCCTTATCCGGAATGGTGAGCTTTCTCTGCACATTATCCAACAACCTTTCGAATACAAACGCTGCCCAGTTGCCATGAACCTCGTCATCCAAAGCCATCAAGATAATATTTCTTCTTACTCATCTCAAAAAAAGATCCAACGTCATATTGCAGCATCCCAATTGCAATGTCAGCCAAGAACTTATAGAAGGGATCAAGTTCGTTGGTCTTATGATTCATCTTCCAGTCATTCTTAACAAACTCTTTCTTCCACTTTGCCCAATGACTTTTCATGAGCTTGCGGGCTTGCTGGTTGCCACCAACTTGCAGATATGTGTGGATTTGAACACCATCATTGTGAAGAAAGAAAACTTGAATCAACATATTTGGATTTACTTTGATAGTCACACCCGCCACTGAGGTGTTGAAAGACTTCGCATCAGTTGCCACCACAACATTCGCGTAAAATTCTGCAACCAGATAAGGGTGAAATCTCTTAGGTTTGGCAGAAAGAAAATAGACCAACTCCTCTGTTCTTAGTTTCAGACCGAGATGCTAGTCTGGACAAACATTCACAACTTGATTCAAGAATAGGATCTTCTCTTTATGCACATGAACAACCCTTTTCTACTCCAGAGTCAACTTGTCAGGATGATCCTTTGCGAGTTTCAGCAGTTCGGGGTAAGAGATGTAATGATCAACAGAAGTTGATTCCTCACGGCCTGATGTTGAGGTGGCTTGTTCAGGGTTCAAAGCATTTGTCCTTCTTGCCATATTGTTTGCTATTTATAGTATTTGAAACCAAGGTTGGATGGCTCAGATTGAGCCAACAAGATTTGATCGACGGGCGAGATGAAACGACGTTGGACTGATCAGACTTGACCTTACATGGGGAGCAGGGTTCACCACGTGGCACGTCTGGAATGGGCAACGACTGTTCCGCAATAAATGCGATGTACCGGATAAGCCGCTCTTTTGAATTCAAGTCCTTCTGCCTCTCAAACTAAAAACTGAGTGGCATCTCAGTTTTAGTTTCTAAACCAAGAGCTAGGACTCAGTTTAAGTCCGCAACCATCCTTCAAAGAAATCTAAAACTTAAAACTTAGAAATTCTAGTTTTCAAAAGTTAGTTTTTCAGTTTCTCCGCCAACACCACTGATGCCACTAATTTTGAAAAAAATGGTTAATGATGGAGCCACGAAACTGAGAACTGAGAAATAGACGAAAACTGAAAACTGAGAGTGTAGGGTTTTACCGTGAACCGAATCACCAAAACCAAATGAACCGGACCGTTTATGGTTATTGTTCATAAAACAATCATAAACCCTAAGCATGCCCCTATTGAATTTAATGCGTGGATAAAGATTTATTTACCTTAATTCCGTAGTCTCAGAAACGATCTTTTGCGTTTGTATTCCCAGATCCAGAATCAACCATGCGATATAATTAAATCTGCGGAACAAGAAATTAGAAATCTAATTTTTAGATTTAATAATGATCGAATAAGACAGAGAGAAAGAATTAGGAGTTGTTCTCCAGATTAGATCTTCAGATCTGTTTCCCGATGTGTTTAGATCTGCTACTGGTGAGGATTCCACAGATCTGTATTTGAACAGGACCAGAATTCGAAAATTCTCCTCCTCTCTCCTTGAAGTCGGCGCCCACCTCTCTCTCTCACTAGGGTTTCAATTTTTCAATTGTGTTGCAACTTGTGAGGGAGAGCTGTCTATTTATAGACCTAGGGTTGTAAACCCTAATGGGCTCCTGGGCTCAATTCAGCACACTTTCCTTGGGCCAAACATGAGACCTAATGCAAATAATAAAGTGGGCCTATGAATTAATTAATTCCCATGTCTACAACCTAGGACACAATTAATTAATTAATATTAATTCTTTTTTCACCACAGAATTAATACTGACCTACCCCTTTATTACCACGTTATGAGAACGGGTTGCATTAATTGAGAATCCCCATATTTAAGGTTACCAGACATTTTTTAATTAATCGGAGCCTTTGACAAACTCTAACTACAATTAATTAATATCTTATAATTCCTGAGTAGTACCACTCAATCCTTATCACTCGTGTCTGAACTTAATCAGCCAGCAGGACTTTGGCACGATGAATGTTATTGAGCTCCTCAGGGAATGTCCCCATCCTATTACTCGGATATGGTTACCTGAAACCAGTCTCAAGCGGTACTACACGAACTTCTGTTACCCAAGATGCGGATATACGAGCACGTTACTTAGGCTCTCCACCATGGCAAGTCAAAGCAACAGTCAACCCGTGCAAACCCCTGAACCTTCTTTAGGGTTTGGACTCAATCAATATAATGAGATCTTGTATTTGCTGATGTCAGACAGACGAATACATCTCACTGCGGTCCATCAATACGCCACCTCTGCGTACCAGCATGTCAAGTAACCAAGACAGACTACTTATTCCGACGATGCAGCAACCATCCGGACAGACGTTGCCTCATACGCTGTCTCAGTTGTGATTAGGTTTATGTCTCACTACGTCAAGTGATCATAATGTCTTCTGCGATCTACAACACGCAGTATGATCGTCTCTATCGGTGAGACAAGAGGATACCATTGTTCACACATGTAGTTTGTTTAACAGATATGAGAATTAAACCGTTGTATACTCATTATAATAAATGTTTTCAGTATACAAAACCCATCAGAGAGTTGGGACTCAGTTTTAATCTGCATCTTCTCTTCTTGAATTTGGGTTTCGCTGATCCTGAGATAATTGATTTATAGCATTCACCAGGCTTGAAAACTGAGAATTGGGACTCATTTTTAATCCGCATCAACTCTACTTCTCTTAAGATTTGAAAACCAGAAATTAAGATACAGAAAAACTGAGAGTTGGAATTCAGTTTTATTTCGCAACTACTCCTCTTCGATTGAGATTTCATCAAACTCTAACATCCCAAGTTTGATTCAGAGTTCCTTAAATCGAGTCTCTGGAAGTGGTTTGGTGAAGATATCAGCCAAACGATCTTCAATTCTAATACACTCCATGACATTATCTTTCTTCTCGACATGATCTCGGATGAAGTGATATCGAATATCGATATGCTTCGTTCTTGTGTGGTTGATAAGCTCGTATTTTGCCTCACTTATCACATTGTTTTCTTATTTGTTTCTTGCATTTACTTGAGTTTTCAGTTAATAATCGAGCATGAACTGTTTATAGGGGATATTATGCTTGTCATGGTAATATTTTGAAGGTTTGAGGTCAAAATCAATGAAAACCCGTACTGAAAGCAGTTGATGTTCAAAGGAACAATAACTAATTCTTCCACACGTGGAATCTGACCTAATGGAGCATGGAATTGTAAAGATCTTTGAGTTAGCTTTCCAACACAACTAGAATCGGGTCAACTGGAGTTTGGGAGCACAAGTTATGGCCAAAACTGTGAGACTGCGCAGAGGGAGTCGACACAGAGGTTTCTGTCTCGAGAGATAGAGCCCCTGTCGATCGAGACAGAGGTAAAATTTTGGAAAATTGTGATTTGCATTCCTGTCGATCGACAGGCATCCCGTCGATCGACAGGCGCGCCGGAAAGGCATATTTTTGCCCAATTTGGAGATTTTTCCTTCCCAAGCCATTACCTTTTGAAGATTTGATTTCTCCCCCTATAAATAGGACTTGTTAGGCTAAAAAATTAGGTATTAATTTCAGTTTTTATAAGTTCTTTTTCGACATTATTTTAGTCTTTAAATTCTCTTTAATTTTCCAGTACTCTTTATTTTATTGTTGCTTGGATTCAAGACAATTGAAGGTTCAAGATTTCTATTGTTTTAATGATTCAAGTAAGTTTCTTTACATCCTTTGCAATGTGTGATTTTAATATGTCAGGCTAGAACCCTTAACAGGTTCTAGGGTTTTCTCCATCCTTTTCAGTATGTGTTAATTCGATTAATTCCAAACCCTAATTAATTGGTTCAAATTCTATGGTTTTGATCTTAAAATCTATTTTCAATTGAAGGATCGAGAGATGAAAATTGGATTAGGTTTATAGTTATTAATTTGAGACTGAGAGGAGATAATTAATAATAGGGAAATAGAATTTTGATACAACTGTTTTCTGTCTAAAAAAAGAAGAATTAGTTGTAGGGTTTTCAAATCTGTATCTTTATTGAGATTGATTAACTTGTGTTTTTGAGACCGAGAGGAGATAATCACTAGTTAATAATCTAGGTTTTAATTGCCCAACGAAGGAATTAATTTCAATTTCTCAGATTTCCCACCTAAGTAATTATTTTGGGTTTGGATTGATTGTTTATGCATGTTGAATTGGATTGATTGATTTCCCTAGAATCTGTGCTTTTTATTATTGAATTTTATTCCCAAGTTATTTTCTGTTTTGGAAACAAAAACCCTATTCAAATTTGGATTTGCTCAAACAAAAGATAGATAAACTATGTCAGTACATGAGATGATTTCGTTATACTATCCTTGTGGGTTCGACATACCTTTGGGTTTATAAATTTATTTGCATCGCTATATTATAATAAAACTGTAATTTTTACAACGATCAATGGTGTACTGGATTTTTTGTGATACACATAACACTGCTATTATCACAATAAATTGGCAAGCATCTAGTTTCGACTTCATAATCCATCAATTGTTGCTTGATCACATGACTTGAGCACAACAACTTGCATCAGCTACATATTTAGCTTCGGTTGTTGATGTAGCCATTTGCTCAAACAAAGAATAGATAAACTATGTCAGTACATGAAATAATTTCGTTGCACTATCCATGTGGGTTCGACATTCCTTTGGGTTATAAATTTATTTGTATTGCTATATTATAATAAATCTGCTTAATTTTAACAGCAATCACGAACCACTATAAAATATCCTGTGTCTTTTACCACTTTATTTAAGTTTCTGCAACTTAAGTTTATATACTTATTTGAAACCTTCAATACTTTCAAGTATTGAAGTGTATACTTGAAAACTAAAACTTAAAACTACCCGGTTTAAGTTCGAGCTAAACTGAGTTTTTAGAAACTGAAAACTAACTTTCAGTTTCAGCGTGCAAGATCATTTTAAAACTTCCGCTGCATATAGAACTACTCTAATCTCGGGACCAACAATAAGGATAGACAAGGGTGGCGAGATAGAGCACTTCAAATGGATGTGATTATTTGAGTAGTTTCACTCTCACATTTGATCATCAAAATTAGAAATGATTCGTAAACTCAATTCATAAACCAAACATTAAAATCAAAAATGAATTTTAAACCCAACTCATAAATCAAACAATTTTATTAGGTCAACAAAAGCGACATAAATCCACTAAGACTCAACACTAACTCATTATTATCGTGCAGATTCGTGTCAGTTTATTATATCATATCAAAAAAATGCCATTACTAGATTGAAGACAACACAAAAAGAATATTGTTAATTTGGACTCTCAAAATTGATTCAAGGGAGTTATTCCACTATTAAGATTATTCGTTTATACATGAAATTCTTATTATGAACTTATAAAAAAGTAAAGTAAATTATTTAAGATTTAAACTTATATCTTATTATATGATGTATTTGTTTTAACTATTTTCGATTTATGGATCATATATGATTTCAAATATTTTAAGTATTTTTTATTATGTATAAAACTAAATAAATATTGTTGTTAATTAAATTATTTTTCATGATTATTTGATATATTTATTAAAAATACACGAATAAGATATTGGGATTCGATTTATGCAAAAATAAATAAAATATTGAAAATTGTATAACAAAATAACTGAAAACGAAAATAAAATATAAATTTAGAATTATAAAACATCTACCTACTATTAATAAAGGTGTAACAGGAATTTAAGTATAAGATTTCATATTAAATTTATGGGGGCTCCATTGAAATAATCAAAAATCAAGGAGCATACCCAAATCAAAATGGTGTACTGGGTTTGTTTTATTTTAGGAACCCTTTTGCTGCAATTGATTCATAGTTTTAGTTTGATATGTTTTGGTGCATCAAAGTTCTAGCAATTCAGTATAGAGTCAATTGTAAAAGTCCTGTATAGGAATTCATACTCGAGTTGTAATAGAATTAGAAAGAAAAAGAATCAAGGATGTTGAAGGAGTGAAAGGAAAAGGCAAGCAATGCGGAGGAACGCTACAAGAATGTTGAAGAAGTGACTCCAGCAGAAGCCGAAGGTCTTAGCTCAAACTACTAAGATACCCACCGCGTGCTAACGACCAGCAAACGACAATCAGCAACCAAGAGAAGTTAAAGAGTCATAAATCAGACGGATCCAAATCACAAGGAAACCCGATGAATCAGAGGATAGAACAATCATCATACACAAAGGAGGTTTCAGATCTACACCAAAAGATCCGTTCTGACAAAGATGGCTACAAATAGATGCTATGCCAATCAGATGAAGAGAAATAAACTACAACAATGGGTAGACAGGTATTAATCTTTTTAATTGATTCCAGGTGAAACCATTAAGGACATAGATGCCAGATTCAACAACATTGTAGCTAAGTTAAAGAAACTGGGAAGAACGTACGAGCTTCCTGATATGAACTCAAAGATTCTCTCAAGACTGCCAAAGGAGGATTGGTTTGTCAAAGTAACCAGTCTGAAGGAGAAAGATTTGTCAGCAATTAGCACCAAAGAAGTATTTGCTCAACTGAAGGCCCATGAATGGGACATCACGCAGATCAACAAAAATGAAGCTATTCGTGCCACAACGACCACTGAAGAACCAGTTGAGGATGTTGCATTCTTCGTGAAGAAAGACGGACAAAAGTGGAAAACAAAGAAGACATTCCACTCAGATCGACCAGCTCAGTCCAGCTCAACAAAGGAGATTCCATCACCAGCGAATCTCAATTCAAAGAAGCAGAATGCTCAGTTAGCGAATTGGAAGAACAAATGAAGAAATTGCAAAGGCTGCTGTTGAAAGCCAAAGGAAAGAAGGAGGATTTCCAGCAGATAACAAGAACGTCAAGAAAGTGCCATGGACATGCTATGAATGTAATTCCCTGGATCATCTAATGTTTGAATGCCGACGAGTATATCCTGAGGAAACAGAAAGACTGAGAAAGCTGTTTGAAAGACGAGCATCAAAGGTTGTCACCAAAGCCTTATTGACAAGAACAAAACTACCAGACATCCCAGATTATGACAACGAAAGTTACTCATCAGAAGATGAAGAGGATGTTCTCATGGTGTTCATGACAGATATCAATGAAGAGCAGATAGAAGAATCAGCTCTAGCTGCCGGAGGAAACCAGGTAACAAACTCTACTCTGTCTACTGCCTCTACTTTTGATAATATGCATGACATTGCTGATTCATATTGCTCAGAATCAGATGAGATAATTGTAGAATAGTTGCTGAAAGAGTTTTCAAAAATCCATGCATTAAAGGATATTTTAGTAAAAGAAAATTCCTCTCTGAAATCTCAGCTTTTTATATTGACCAGTGAGATTGAGAAATCTAGGTCAACAGACGAGGAACTTTCAAAGTTGAAAACAAAATTCTTCTCCTTGAATTAAAAACTTAGCACTTTAAAACAGGAGAATGAAGTTTTGAAAAGCAATAGCTCCGTGCAAAATACGTTACATTGCAAATTTTCAAAAAGCACGAGAGATTTGAATGATATTCTAAGTATCAAAAGAAGTTCGAAGAACTTCACTGGAATAGGTTTTGATAAAGAAAAATCATATGATGCTGAATCAAGAAAGACAAAGAAAATTGTTTTTGTCCCAGCAACGGGGAAGATTCAGCAAACTGCTAGGAAAGACAAGAGGGAAAACTCTAAGTCAATTGCTCAGCAGAAATGTTGGCAGACTAGGATCCCTCAGCTGACTGCTCAGTGAAGATTAAATTATTTATCTGCTGAGAAGATGCCAACAAAGCTAGGGTATGTAACCCAGCAGACTGTTCCATCTACTACGAAGGTTCATAGAAATCCTAGCAAGGCTAAGCAATCTACTAAGGTTGTAAGGAAGCCTGCACACACTCCAAGTAGAAGGAACAACTACTTGAGGCCACAGTCTAAACCAAACCATTTTCAAAAGACAGTGATGGCTCGACACACCACTACACATTCCTATGCTGATTTCGGATATTATGCCAATAGGAACGGAAGGGTAGTGAAACGTGATGACAAACAAAATGTCAAATCACGAAAGTCTGGATTCCTAAAGGAATAATCCAGAGAACTAATCCTGCAGGACCCGTAATTGATCGGGTACCGAAAATATAACTTCTTTGTTTTGCAGGAATAGGGTCCAGGAAGAAGAATCTCAAGAAAATTAAAGGAATGGATCCTAGACAGTGGATGCTCAAGTCACATGACTAGAGATGAAGAGATCTTCACGGAACTTCAAAAACTCAGAGGACCTTCAGTCTCATTTGGTGATAATTCAAAGGCTAGAGTAATCGGAAGAGGGTGCATCGAGCAGAATGGAATGCGGATAATCAACGTACCCTCGTCGATAGTCTCAAGCATAATCTACTGAGCATCAGCCAACTAAGTGAAAATGGATACATTGTTTCTTTCTTTGATACAAGTTGTGAAGTTGCTGATAAGACCACTGGAGAAGTAAAGCTTAGAGGAATCAGGAAAGGAGGACTCTACATCGCTGATTGGAAAGTGGTCAACAAGCATCATGCTTCATAGCATTCCACAAGGAAGACAAAAACTGGCTATGGCACAAAAGACTAACACATCTAAACTTTAAGACTATCAATTATATTGCCAAAAATAACATTGTTGCAGGTCTACCTCAAGAGACTTTCAAGAAGAAAGGAATATGCAGAGCCTATCAACAAGGAAAACAAGTCAAAGCGTCCTTCAAATCCAATCCGGAAAAGGCCACTTCAAACAGAATCCTTGTGCTGCTGCACATGGATTTATTCGGCCCGGTGACTCCACCCACTGTAGGTAATAAACAATATAACTTGGTTGTTATTGATGACTATTATAGGTACACATGAGTAAGGTTACTCAAAAGCAAGGACGAGGTGAAGATTATCCTTCTGGAGCTGATAATCAGAGTTCAAAATAACAAAGAGCTCACGGTGAAAATGATAAGATCCGGCAACAGTATAAAATTCTGTAACTGATAGCACGTTTCGCAACGCGCTAAAACTGCAAGTGTACAGACCACTGCAGAGGGCAAGTAATAATTTATCGAATCTCAAGGACTGCAGGCTCGAAGTATAATCAAGCACTAAAACATAGATATCGTACTACTATCTAGGTAAATCAGAAAATGGTTTTGATTTGTTGTAAACATAAAAGTAACTTGGCAATAGAAAATAATAAATAACAATTTTAAATAATTTTAAGAAACTTATGAGAAGATAGGATTCCAGGGTAATCCACTTTGAATAATAATCAAACAACTTTTCATGTAATTCAATCCCAAATTTAATTCCCAAGGATGTGAGTTAATCGCATATACGTTATCAGGTGATCCTCTCAGACTCTAAACCATAACATGGAAATAAAAGATCAAAAGATTCCTCTCGGACATACAGAAGACTTTTACTCTTAATAAAACCTTAGATTTCAAAAACCCTTCAAAGCTCAATTTCCTCTCGGACAATTGCCCCTTGAATCTAATTTATTGGCGTCTTAATTAATAACCTAGTCCTCTCGGATAAAAAACTATTAATTCAAATCACAATCAATGGCCAGTATCTCGTAATTCATGAAATTATCAATAAATCAGAACATCAATGGAAAAGGAACATTAAATCACATAAATTGTTGAATGAATAAATACAAAGCTTCAAACCCTAGAATCCATGAGTAGATTTAGCCAATCATGCTAAATTCTAGAAAAACAAAGAGATGAAGAGTCACAAGAACAGTAAACATGGAAATCAAAAACCGTGGTCTTCAATCTTCAATTCCTGTCGTGCTCTTCAAGTTCTCCAGCTTTTGCTCTCAATTCTATGCTCTCTCTCTGAAAAATTGAAAAAAGGGACCTTATTCACGTTCAGGGACCTCCTATTTATAGTTGGGGCTCTTCAAATCTCCAAAAGATATGGTTTTGGGCTTCAGATTCGCCAGAATTCGTCAAAACGGGACAAAATCGGCGATCTGGAATGCGCGATCGGCGACCGCCGACCATGCACGTGGGTCGCTGATCGTGCGACGAAGCTGACGGAGAAAAATGCATAACCGGCGACCCGTCTACATAACCGGCGATCGCCGGTTTTGCATGTGGGTCGCCGAGTTCGTTGCGAACGTGCGCAGTCCCACGGTTTTGGCCATTACTTTCGCTCCCGAACTCCGATTGACCTGATTCCAGTTGCATTGGAAAGCTAACTCGAATATCTATCTATTTCCATGCTCCATTAGCTTGAATTCCATGTGTGGAGGAATTTGTGCCTGCTTCTTTGAACATCAACTGCTTTCAGGACGGGTTTCCATTGAATTTTGGCCTAAAACATATTTGGGTTCGGTCTTTTCTCACTTCTTCCTCTTTCCGATGCAAGTTAGCATCGATTGGCCCCAGGGTACTTGGTCAAATCTTGTAAACAACTCAAATGTGCATGAAATCTGCATAAACAACCACAAACTAGACCAAACGTAATAATTCCTTAAAGAAAATGGATAATGCATGCAACTATAACGTAATACGTCAATCTGAGGTCAAAAGTGAGCAAATTTGTATCAGTAAAATGCACAAAGTGAGTGTTTATCAGTAACGGAGCATTGATGGACTTCTGTGCTGATTCTGGGATAGGACATGAGAGGTCCACTGCAAGAACACCTCAACAGAACGGCCTGGCAGAAAGAAGAAACAGGACTCTCAAAGAGGCTGTACGGACAATGCTGGCGGATAAAGATCTGAGTCAAAGATATTGGGGAGAGGCTGCTATGAATGCTTGCTACACGCTGAACCGAAGCGGATTGAATCTTTGCTTCATAAAAAATCCCTATGAAATATATTATGGTCGTAAACCTTCTTTAGCTCATCTTCGTGTTTTTGGTTCACCATGTTATATCTATAACAATGGGAAGTCAAAGTTAAGTACTTTTTCTCCCAAAGCTGACGAAGAGCGTTCCTAGGATATGGACATCCATCTCACAAAGGATATAAAGTACTTAACAAGACAACCAAACTTGTGGAAATAACATGCAATATTATTTTTGATGAAACTACTTTAGTGTGCAGGACCATGAGAAGTCAAAGAGATGAGACTCATGAAACAAATGATGTCAATGGACTTTCAGGCTCGAATATTTTCGAAGTTGAACCGATTGATCCAAATAGGTTAATGAGTGAATCATCATCTCTACTGAAGACCTTGACTGATCAACCGATAGTCAAGAGGGCTTGTGATGCAACTGGTAATGCTGAGACCACCATAAATTCTCTCAAAGAGCTTACATGTCAACAGGGAACTCAAGGAGATAAAGCCATTCAACAAAATGAAGGTACAATTGAAGGTTCACAGAATAGCGAGAGGACTACTAAAGACAACTCTGTTGAAGTCAACCAGGAGCAGACTGCTGAAGATAAGAATACTACATCACAAACACAAATCCAGCAGGATGTGACATAAGACGGACATTCAGCAGAAGACACTCTAACAAGTGTAGCAGACAACTTGGAATATCTACAGCTTGTTGATGTACCAGTCTCAGAAGAACCCATCAGACCATCCAGCAGTCAAGCCATTCCAGTAGAAGAGCTACAAAGACCAAAATGACTGCTTAGAGATCATCCTACTGAAGCAATTCTAGGAGATATTGCAGATCCATTCCGAACCAGACACAACGCCATGCTAGCCTGCTTCATATCAAAAGAGGAGCCTACCAAAGTAGCAGACACACTCAAATCAGCTGACTGGATCAATGCAATACAAGAAGAACTATCAAAATTCACAAGAAATCTTGTATGGGATGTCGTCGATCGGCCGACACATCATCAGTGATAGGAACCAAATGGGTATTCAAGAATAAGCGAGAAGAAAATGGACTCGTCGTTCGCAACAAAGCCAGACTAGTGGCTAAAGGATATGCACAATGCGAAGGAATAAACTTCGACAAAACTTTTGCTCCGGTAGCTTGACAGAAAGCAATCAGGTTATTCCTAGCATATGCTGCCCATCATGGTTTTACTGTCTTTCAGATGGATATCAAGAGCGCATTCCTGAATGGCGAATTAAAGGAGGAAGTCTACGTGGAGCATGATGGGTTTTGCATACAGAAATCATTTATTACAATGAGTATACAACGGTTTATTTCTCCTATATGTCAAACAAACTTACATGTATGTAACAATGGTATCCTCTTATCTCACCGATAGGGACGATGATACGGCGTGTTGTAGATCGCAGAAGACAGTATGATCACTTGACCTAGTGAGATATAAATGTTGTCACAGCCGAGATAGCGTTGAGGATACGTCTGTCTGGATGGCTGCGGCATTGTCGGAATAAGTAGTCTGTCTTGGTTACTTGACATGCTAGTACGCAAGGGTGGCATATTGATGGACCGCAGTGAGATGTATTCGACTGTCTGACATCAGCGAATACAAGATCTCGTTCTTGATTGAGTCCAAACCCTAACGAAGGTTTAGGGGTTTGCACGGGTTAATTGTTGCTTTGATTTGCCATGTTGGAGAGCCTGAGTAACGTGCTCGTATATCCGTATTTTGGGTAGCAACAGTTCGTGTAGTACTGCCTGAGACTGGGTTTAGGTAACCATATCCGAGTAATAGGATGGGGACATTCCCTGAGAAGCTCAATAACATTCATCGTGCCAAAGTCCTGCTGGCTGATTAAGTTCAGGCACGAGTGATAAGGTTTGAGTGGTACTGCTCAGAAAAATAAGATATTAATTAATTGTAGGTAGAGCTTGTCAGAAACTTCGATTAATTAATGAATGTCCGGTAACCTTAAATATGGGGATTCTCAATATATGCAGTCCGTTCTCACAACGTGGTAATAAAGGGGTAGGTCAGTATTAATTTAGTGGTGAAAAAGAATTAATATTAATTAATTAATTGTGTCCTGGGTTGTGGATATGGGAATAAATTAATTCATAGGCCCACTTTATTATTTGCATTAGGTCCCAGGTCTGGCCCTTTTATATATGCTGAAAAAGGCCCAGTAGCCCATTAGGGTTAAAACCTTAGGTCTATAAATAGACAGCTCTCTCTCTGAAACCCAAGCCACTTCATAACATTCAAATCAGTTGAAACCCTAGGGAGAGAGAGACGGTGGGCGGCGCCTGTGTTTGGGAGGAGAAGGATTTTGACTCCGTCTTACACATCACAGTAGCAGATCTGAGCAACATTGAGATACAACCCTGAAGATCTAATCTGGAGAACAGATTTCTCTTCTTTCCTTTTTCTTTAATTGAATCTTAAAGTTAGAACCTGTCTAATTTCTGTTTCCGCAGATTTAATTAATATCGCGTGGTTGATTCAAGTATTGGAATTCAAATGCAAAAGATCGGTACAGAGACTACGGAATTAAGGTAATCTCTATTATCCACGCATGAAGGTTTGTGAATTGTTGTTGTGAACAATAAACCATAAATCGATCTGGTTCATTTTGATTTTGTGATTCAGTTCATGGATAAATCCCTACATTTGGTATCAGAGCCAGGTTTTTGATTTATGGCTCTATTGTTCATAATAGATTCGTTGATGCATGTATGAATTTTATTTTGTCATGGATGGTTTTTGTTCCTCGTGGCAACCCGTTTGATTCAGCCCGGGATGGTTTATCCATGTAGGGTTGAATTTGTTTTGTAAAATCATGAGAAAATCCGTGATTAGATTAGATTTGATAGAAAATTGTAATAGAATAGATTCTGTAATTTTTTATTCAAGTCTGTAATTGGACGGGTCGGGATGAAGAACAAAGATGGAGCCGACGGACGAGGGCAGCAGGAGGCCGTGCGCGCGTGCGGCCGTGGCGGCGACAGCAGGCCGTGGTGGCGTGGGGCGACGCACGCGGCGTGCGCGGGTGCACGACGGTGGCAGTGGTCGTGGCAACGACAGGTAGCGGTGCTGGCGGCGGCGTGTTCATCGTCGGTGGCTGCTGTTCCGTTGTGGTGGTTTGTGATTTGGCGGCTGGTGCAATCCTGTGTAAACTCTAGGGTTTGCATTAGGGTTTAGGACCAATTTTCAAATCACAAAACCCTAGATGCCAAAAGATTTGGTGGTTGAGGATTTGGAGGCCCTGGAAGATTAGATGAAGATTTAGAGTTATCCAAATAAATCCAAATTTCAAATTGTAATAGATAGGAATTTATTTTCTATTTGTGGGGCCACGAAGAATTTTTGTTTGCCTTAGTTGTCCTCGTATGATATGTGATTTATTATGTGCGCAATTAAAGCATGTGTAGATAATAGGAAAAACATGTTTTACTGCTTACATTATTTACAACTTTCAAGCATGTTTATGTGATTAATTTCTCGTTGGATAATGTTTTGGGAATTTTTGGGCTTGTTTAATTACATGCAAAAATTTGGAAAATATAATGACAAAGAAATTATTTGTGCGCATATAAGAAACCTTTTTTGATAGAAAAATACTAAGCAGATTTTTTAATTAAAATCAATAGACCTCCGCAAAGCGGTCCTAGGCCTTAAGTGTATCTCTTGCTCTAGTAAACGTCTACGAGTGTAGCTTGCTAGTTCCTGGAGGTGCATGGGTTGCAGTTGTTGGGATTTCTAGACAAACTATTTAAATCATGTGAATAGTGAGAGGGTTTTGTGTAAACGTCTACGAGTGTAGCTTGCGTAGATCTCTTTCATAAGTATTCTAGGATTGATTTAAATTATAGATAACAGAAGCTTTAAGGGCTGTGCGGTATGGTTACGTGCCATGCTAAACTGTCTCTTTTAGCCAGAGTTAAATTTGTGGTTAATCGGTTAGAAGCATCTTAGTATATAATGCAGTTGCTGCTTACCTGTCCTTGAGAGATGACTTGGTCTAAGGTTTTCACTAATTATTAATTTCTAGTGTCGAAAGGTTCCTCACATGGTAGTGAAATTAAAGAATTGGGGCTTAAAACCCGCAGTTCTGGTTGAGGGTGACATCGTAAACGTCTACGAGTGTAGTTTGCGGTGGGAACTCTTGGGCAATTAGTGGAAAACATGTGTATTTGATTTAAGAAATTGTTTTCAATGCATTTGTTTTTGAATTTCTACATGTATGTTCTTATTTAAGATTCTTTATTGTTTCAGATATGTCTATGTCTACTGTTGATCATATTCTTGCTCTCAATCCCTTAACTGGTCCAAACTTCCACGAATGGAGATACTGCATTGAGTATATCCTCCTGACTATGCAACACATGTTCGTTCTTACTATGAAACCACTTGCCCCACGTTACCATAAAGTCTCTAGACGTGAGAAAGAATTCTATGACAGATGGGTGGTATCTGAAGATTTTACTTACAAGTTGATCTCGGATAACCTGTCTCGAGAATTGAAGCTCAAGTACATGGGCTATTGTAGCTCTGTTGCAATCTGGACTGACTTAAGTGGCTACGTATGGCGAAGTGGAACGAACAGTCAGCTGTGATCTCGTGAAAGACCTTGTCTGCAAGAGAATGGCTGATGGTAGTTCGGTGACATTACATGTGATGATGATGGATAACACCATGAATCGGTTCACACGTAGAGGTGGATGTATTAGTGATCGGGCTAAGATCGATATAATCCTGAACTCATTACCACTTTCATTCTATGACCTCAAGAAGGATGTAGCTAAGAAAAGCGAGTACTCTTTCAAAGAGTTGCTTACTGATCACTTGGCAGGACAATCTTTCGTACCTTCATGGGATTCTGAGTTATCAGACTTTGAGCACAGCTTGAACACATTGAAAGATGTGGTTCATATTGCGTACAAGAATCTGATTGATCACAGAAGACGTGAGAGGAGGTCAAATGAGATGAAGAGGGTTGGTGTCACTTCAAGTAAGAACGCATGAGGAAGCAAATGACAAGGTACGTCATTTGCATTTGTAACGAAAATATGTTTATCATCGATTTCTACTCATTCGTGGGTAGTGGATACTGGAGCTACTGATCATGTTTGTTACATTTTGCAGGGGTTCACACCGAGGAAGGTGCTGAAGAATGACGAGGTTACCATCTCGATGGAGAACGCAACACAAGTGAGAGCAGCTGCATTGGAGATTTCACCTTGTACTTTGATGATTCTGTTTTGACTTTGAGAGATGTTTTATATGTGCCGGATTTTTGGCGGAACCTTATTTCAGTTTCCAAACTTTATGTTGATGGATATTCAGTTATTTTTTATAGTGGTGTTTCTATCATTGGTAATAACGGTGTTATCTGTCGTGGGATGCTGAATAATTCTCTATATGTTATTTTATTGTAATCATAAGTCTTCCGCAAGTATTGCATGTAACTCATCCGTAATTGATAATCCTAGAAAGAGAAAACTTACCTCTTCTGATGAGGATCTTACATATCTCTGGCACTTGAGACTCGGTCACATCAGCTTGAAGCGGATTCAGCGACTTGCAGATGACGGTACATTGGACTTAGTCCGAACTGTACCTTATCAAGTCTGCGAATCCTGCATCGAGGGCAAGATGTCAACTAGGCCTTTAAGGCTAGTCAGTCTCGAGCAGAGGAAGTGTTGGAATTGATCCATTTTGACTTATGTGGACCCATATCCACACAGGCTCGTGGAGGGTACAAGTACTTCGTCAGTTTCATTAACGATTACTCAAGGTACGTATACGTTTACTTGCTTCGCTACAAGTCTGAGTGCTTTGAGAAATTCGAAGAGTTCAAGGCTGAGGTAGAAAAGAAGGTCGGGAAAACTATCAAGTCATTGCGATCTGAACGCGGTGGCGAATAACTCAGTAATGAGTTCCTACAGTATTTGTCAGATCATGATATTACATCCCAGTGGACTGCACCGGGTACTCCCCAACAAAACTGTGTAGCTGAAAGAAGAAATAGAACTCTTTTAGAGATGGTAAGATCAATGATGAGTTATGGAAACTTACCCATTTCATTTTGGGGATACGCATTGGGAACAACAACTTACGTACTGAATGTGGTGCCTTCTAAATTGGTCCCTAAGATGCCTTTTTTGCTCTTTCTTGGTCGCAAACCGAGTTTGTGCAAGTTTAGAGTATCCCAGACAAACGAAAGGTGGTTACTCTTACTGTCCTGAGAGTCAGAGAGTCGTTGTTAGCACCAACACTAGTTTCTTGGAGGACGAGTATGTGAGGAACCACATGTCAAGGAGTGATATCGTTCTTCAAGAAATTGAAAACGAGAATGCAATTCCATGGGAAAGGGAACGTGCAAACGTGGGTGCAAATGTGAGAGGTTCAGCACCACAGACACGTTCTTCAGTGCAAGGTGCAAAACCACAAGTTACTGCACCTACTACTGACACAACACTGATGCCTCGTCGCAGTGGGAGAGTTATTTTCCTGCCAGAAAGGTACATGTTCGTCGGTGAGTCTTGGACTTGAGCCCGGAAGACGGACATGAGGACTCTGACCCACTGACTTACGAAGAGGCAGTGCAAGACTAGGATGTTAAAAAATGGCATGTCGCCATGGATTCTGAGATTGAATCCATAACCGCTATGGATGTGTACCAGAAAACTGAATTGCCGGATGACTTTAGAGCCATAGGGTGCAAATGGGTATACAAGAGAAAGAAAGGGGCGGATGGAGAAATCACGGCTTTAAAGCCAGGCTGGTGGCAAATGGTTATAGTCAGAAAGAGGGCATTGACTATGACGAAACCTTTTCACCCGTAGCCATGCTCAAATCATCCGGATACTCCTTACCATACCTGCACATATGGATCTCAAGATTTAGCAAATGGATGTCAAAACCGTTTTCCTAAACGGTTACTGCAAATATACAACTCTCATGTATATTTTTTTTCTTTTCTTTCTTTTTCTCATTTTTTTCTAGCACCATCATACTTCAAACACTTTTTCTCATTTTTCCTCAAACACCTAGCATACCATACTTCAACTTTAAATAATTCCACAAGACCTACTAAAAGATCCCCGCCAACGACGCCAAAAACATGGCAGCGGTGTGAAGCACACACAAATAATACGTTAAAATTATCAATCCGGTCTCTTTTCTAATTCGCTCAAGTGGATATCATCTACTCCATTGAAGGGTATCAATAGCTAGGTTACACATAAGTCGTTGGTTTTTATCTATCTAGGCGATGAATTGTAAACAAAACTTTAAGTGCAAATAATCAACTAGTAAACTAATTACAACTTCT
Source organism: Plectranthus barbatus (assembly GCA_026898455.1). Taxonomy (NCBI): domain Eukaryota; kingdom Viridiplantae; phylum Streptophyta; class Magnoliopsida; order Lamiales; family Lamiaceae; genus Plectranthus; species Plectranthus barbatus. The sequence goes on along the minus strand of JAPKLW010002278.1, from coordinate 590 downwards.
CCAAGCAATCAATTCAATCAATTGTATAGGTAGATTAAGATAACAAATCCGACAATCCTAGAAGGTAGTGAGTGATTGCAAACTTCAATTGTTCCGAATTAAACCAAGTTATGTTGCAAACAAACTTTAATTCCTATGAGGTTAAGCAACCGACTCTAATGTCGCTAGTCACTTGCTACGAATAACTAGCGGTAGATGACAATAAGAGTTGCAAACATCTACGTTATTAACTCCTAAGCCACTCCCAACCGACCGTCGATTATCGCCCTACAATCCTAGCACCGCACATGGATTGGAACTAGAACTATAAGATTATGCACTTATCACGACGATTCCGTCCACGTGTTGGCTGCAACGTTCACGTCAACTACCTAAAGGCTGGCTATTACCTACACCTAATAGGCGAGAACAAGCTCAAGTGCAAATCAACCCCTCATAGGAAAGTAAACAAGCATAATTGATTCAGTCCATCACAATATCCGTAATACAACACTCACTAATGAAATTAGTTCTCCATACCTTGAGTTAAGTACAATACAAATCGGAAATTGAAAGAATTCATTACAAAACTTCAAGGTCAACGTTTGATC
>JAPKLW010002277.1:69454-98592 GCA_026898455.1 Plectranthus barbatus | reverse complement strand
TTTCCCTTCTCCAACCGATGTGGGATAGGGGTTTGATAACCCCAACACTAGATGTGTATCATTTATATAGAAAATCCCTTTAAAAGTGCAATGGCAGTGTTAACTATAACTCACTAGAATGATCAGTTGCAACTAGTATTGGAAAAATCTGGATTGGTGCCAAAGCATTTTTATCATCCACAAACAATGGCGGATGCAGGTGGGGGGCTGGGGTGGGCTCCACCCCTAATATTTTTTTTTTCAAAAATTTCTATTATTCAATTTAAATAATTTATAGTATAGACCTCTTGTTTTCGACTTTTTAAAAAGATGAAGGGTCCTCCCGCTATATTAGTTATTTTCTTTTTTGATTTATTTCGGTATATTAATCACATTTTCTTAAATAAAAAAATTTCACACTCTTAATAAAATATTATTTTCATTATATTCATAAATATTGGTTCAATATATGATTAATTGACTGGGATGGAAGGAGCTAGTAATTTCTTAGTATATATTTTTTTTATAAATATTTTAATATGTATCTTTAACAAATTATTTTATTGTATGTATTTTTTCTACATGTTATAATTATTATAAAGTAATATTCTTATTTTATTTTTTAGTTTTGTTTTCACCTAATAATTAAATAGAGCTTCCTATACATAATTTCTGGATCCGCTGCTGTCCAGAAATGTAACGTGTTGCAGCTTCGAAGGTATATTCAATTTGAAAGAAAAAAATAATAATAATAATTCTACACTAGGCCATAGTTCTCCATGTTAGAAATGCGGGATAGTTTTCCTACAATTTATCTTGATTGCGACCAATGGGAGCAGAGCACAGCACAACATTATAGTAAAAATCTCCGCCTAGGCGCTAGACGGTCACCAGCCGAACCGATTATCCTCAAATCCTTGTGTTCTATCGGTTTGACAAGTAATTGTTGCCTAGGCACCGCCTAGCTGCTTAATCCGCCTAGGCGCCGATCTAAGTGGTGGACTCTCGCTACGTACCATTTAAGTGATCGTAAGCGGGCTATGTGCTATCTAATCGATTTAGGCGAACTAATTTTTATATTTTAAAAAATAATTAAAATTTATATAATCTTAATTATTATTTATTGATAAATATATATTATAAAAATTAGCTTACGTATTAGCTACCGTCAAAAAAACGCTTGGGCCCTGCCTCAACTATTTAAGCGCTAGGCCCCACCCAAGTGCCCGATTTGCGCCTAACAATTTTTACAATAGAGTAAGAAATACTTACGTGCAGTGATATTTAGATCAATCAAGCCGCGGCTCAAGGTATCAGCCCACACTCCAGATTTGACTTGAAATGCTTCCTTTTTGGGTGGGGGGTTACCGGATTCATTAGTCTTGACAGGAGAGTTTTCATCAGATGCCATGATCGGCATAGGATCTGTATGAGAAGTAAGCTCACCAAAAGGGCTCAATCCATCACAATTGCTCATTGGAATGGCTGCAAATGGATCGAATGAGTTACTAGTAGTGTCATCAAGCTGGGGAACTGGATCTCCAACAGCAAATAAATCCATAGTTGCAGGAGAGGGCTGGGAAGCAAATAGATCAACATTGGCCTGCATCAAGGATCATATTTAATTAATATCGCATCTTTAGACAGTGGCGGATCTAGGAATTTATTGTAAAGAGTTTCATTATATTTTTCTTAATATTAAAAAAATACAAAATTGAGTAAAACCGAATAGAAATTTATATTTATCAACATTTTCAGCCCCCTCGTACTCTTTTATTCTTGTATTTTAGTCCATTTTTCTACCTCACAACATGAAAATGAAGGGAGCTATGCATAAAAATATCGGATTAATACTCTACTAAAACCGAAAAACTTTCGAGTTAGATCCGCCAGTGTCCTTAGATTCCTTAGGAATGAGATACATGAATTCAGACTTCTAACCATATAATTATTAAACATAATTGTAAATTTGTGACAAAGTTAAAGGGTAAAGGGCAACTCCCCCCAGTAAAAGAAAAGAGAACAAGAGAATTTCTAGAGCTATGCCAATTCTTTATTCTTTATATTTTTTATTTTTTTAAGTCAGAACAGTTACTCAACAGAACAGCATACTTAATAACATAAAAGAACAAAGAAATCACAGTTAAATTTGGGAACAGATCCATTTTCATCTTTCAGATATATTCCCTCCGTCCCGGCTGAATTGTCCCGGCTTGACCGAGCACAATAATCAAGGAGTGTGAGTGTAAATTAAGTTGAGTCGAATTAATATTTTATTATTGAGTGTGAAAAAGTTGCTTTTTTAAGTAATTGGACAATTGAAGTGGGAGGGAGAGAGTATTTTAATTATTTAGCTTTTTTTTTAAAATTAAATTCAATGATTTCATTCCGGGCCCAATTTATGACTTAATGGAAATAAACAAATAGCTTCAACCACTTGTGCCTTGAACTAAGGACTTATTAAAAACTTTTACACACAAGTATTATATATAAAAATATTTACACCTATATTGTGACTTGCTAAAACCATAATTAACATATAATGCACTTATATATATATATTTTCAATACTTAAATTTAATATCTCCATGCAACGCACGGGCAAAATCACTAGTATATAAGATATCCGAACAGTGATGGAAGTCCCTTATCTTTGTGGGAGAAGGATGCAGCCTTACCTGAGGTGAAGGAAGTTTCCCTGAATCTGGTTCAGGCAATGCTGATACAAAAGCAGCATCAGCAAATAAATCAACTTCTGATGAATTATTTGCTGAAGCAGTAGAATTATCTGTTGGAAGAGATTCTGGGGCATCTAAAAGATCAAAGAAGTTCTGTGCAAAAGGATCCACTTGGCTACTTCCAGAGGATGGCTCTGTTCCACAACAAAGAAATTTAGAACATCCAAAAATAAAGACAAAATCAGTATGTGATTCTCTGGTTGACAATGCCTACAAAAATGGTAGACACAGAAAATGCCTGCCAACCTGTGACAGCTCTTAAGTTTTTGAGTTTATAGGATTGAATACAAACTCAATCAAAAGTTGGGTGACATTAGGTTTTCTCTTTCTTTGTTATATTACAAGGCATACTGTTATTAAATTAAAAATTAAAAAAATAATAATAAAATATTGGAATTTGGAACAAATGGCTTGAGTTGACAACCTGCACAATCTACACCGTTCACTTAGGTTATCCAATCAATTCAGTTTTTGATTTAATGTTTATATTTTATACGTTTTAACTTTAATTGTATAAAATTATAAATAATTTATAATATTAATAATAAAAAATAAATTAAAAATTCATATACCTTAATTTAATACCAAAATTAAAACTCACTTTTCTTCGCACATTTATTACATATTTTCTATTATTAAAAGATATGGATCTCAAAAACTTACAATTAAATATATAATTTCTACCTATTTTGTGATCGAGTCAAATATCAATTTTTTTAGGTGTATATAATTTTTTTTATTATAGTTATATATTTAAAACATAAATTATTAATATATATTGAAATATTAATTAAAAAAACATATAATTTAGGTTGGATTGAATGGATGTCATTGATGTAAGTAAAAATTAAGTTAGGTTGTGGATTATAAAAGTGAAGGTGAGAGAAACTAATATTTATTAAAGGTTGAATTGTGTTAAGTTGTTATTAGATATAGTCTTAGAAAACAAAAAGTTTAGGGCAAAAACTTGTGTTAGGTACGCATAAGGTTTTATCCATATCCAAATGGATTCACCCATCCCAAATAGGATTTATTAAACCCCAATTATAGTATATTAGATGGGTTTGAGCTTGAGTTAATGGATAAACTCCACCTAAATGATTAGACGCGCCTAACCTGAGACCTTCCCAAAGTTTAGAGATGCAGAACAACAATAAAACAATAGCTTAAGAACTTAATGCTTACTAGCACTTGAAATTCCCCGTGGATCAAAATCATCTGCATCTTCATCATATTTGTTTGACGGCACATTTTGTGAAGAACTTGAAGCATTTGTGTTTGTCTTGCTAGTTACTGTAGAAGTTTTCGTTGCTCGAGCGACAGGAGAATCTTGTTTCTTGCTGCGAAATATGTTTGTGATTTAGAAGAGTGAAGTGAATAAATTGTTGAACAATATAATCAATTATTAAGTAAGAAATGCAACAAATTTCCTTCGATGAACTTATACCAAACTTGAAAGTTGATGATCACAGTGGGGCTCCTTAATTTTTTTAAGGAGCTGCCACCTCACTGGTTGGTTGTCGTGTGTCAAGAGAAAAGAAAAAATGTGTCAGCCCCTTAAAAAAATGTGGGTTCCACAGCTTAATGCACGCGCGCGTTGAGCTATGCAGCACACAGAGCACACAGGCGTGGCGCGTGTACTACACACACCCATTGTGAGACTGGTGACCCAATAATCTTTTTTTACGATTTATTTTTATATATTTTTATCCTTTTTTTGTGTTTTAATTTTTGTTAATTTCATTTTTTTTTATTAACATTTTTTAATTTATTTTTTATGGTTTTTATTTTTGGGAAAAATAAAAAAATATATCCCAATCTTTTACATATTAGGGTATTTTATCCCATCTTTTTGCTGTTAGGAATTTATATCCCACACTTTGATTCTGTTAGAGAATTTTGTCTCATTTCACTGACTAAGCTGTTAAGTGCCACATGGCATTGATGTGGCACTGATTCACTGCCACATATTTAAGCATTAATTATTTAATTATAATATATTAAAAAAACCTAATTCTCTTTAAAAACTGAAAATTAATATCAATGAAAGTATTTACAAAACTAATAAATGTTTTTCAAGCAATAATTATTTTTCTTAAAAATAAAAATATTATTAAAAAAACAAAGGAATAAAAATAAAAATACATTAAATATTACATTATAATATATTAAAAATAAAGTAAAATAATAATTCAATGCCTAGAACTAATTTTGTTTAGTTTTATCATCATTAATAATTTTTGCTTAAAAAATATTTATTAGTTTTGTAAATACTTTAATTAATATTAATTTTCAGTTTTTAATGAGAATTAGGTTTTTTTAATATATTATAATTAAATATTAATGCTTATTTTTTTTCAATAATATTTTTAGTATATCTTATTATTATTAGAATATTATAAAAAATGAAATATATAAAAATATATATTTATTATGAAATTAAAATTTTAAAAAATTTAAATTAAAAAATTTTAAAAATACCACGTGGCAAATATGTGCAGTGAGTCAGCGCCACATCAATGTCACGTGGCACTTAACGGCTTAGTCAACGACATGAGACAAAATTCCCTAACAGAATGAAAGTGTAGATATAATTCCCTAACAGCAAAAGAGTGGGATAAAATCCCCTAATATGTAAAAAATTGGGATATATTTCCCTATTTTCCCATTATTTTTTACTTTAACTTCTATTAATATTTTTAAAAAATAAAAAATGAGTGATATATATTATACATATTTGTTGGATTTTAATTAATTTTTCTTATATATATATTGAATAATGGTTATGATAGATGAGATCCATGAATAGTTATAAATAGAAATAGAAGTAGATTTTGATGTGGCGCACATGTGAAAGTAGATAAAATTTTTATAGAGACTCATAAATGTGGTTGCCCTAACTATGCCAAGCATGCATTCAAACCCCAAGCACATGAAAAATGTAAGGCTACTAATAGATATAGCTAAATTAATGTATATATTTAGTGTATCTTCAGTTACATTTTAGATTAGCATAATTTGTGGATATCTTTTTGTATATAATCTGTACTCTTGATAATGAAAGATAAGGAAATTACTTCATCTATTATGGTATCACGATTCTAGGCGCTCCTTTCCTTTCTCTTTCCGCTGCACGCCTCTAACGCCATACATTTTTTTTTTCCTTCCTTCCGTCGATCATGGCCGGAAATAAAAATACTTTCCATCCAGCCCTTGCAGTTTCTAATATCCGCAATCATGTTTCCATCATTCTGGAGATGGAAAACGTTCAATACGACACATGGGCTGAACTGTTCCGAATTCATGCACGGTCGCACCGGGTTCTTCATCACATTATTGATACAGACCCACCAAAAACAATTCTGACAGATCCCGACGAGAAGGAGCTTTGGTTGACGCTTGATGCCACAGTCCTTCAATGGATCTACGCCACCATTTCATCAGATTTATTACACACTATTATTGAAACTGATCTCACGGCGGAAAGGCATGGGAACGATTGAAGAATATATTTGAAGATAATAAAAATTTACGGATTGTGACGCTGGAGCAGGAGTTCTCCCAGACCAAGTTAGAGGTTTTTCCGTCATGGGAACGATTGAAGAATATATTTGAAGATAATAAAAATTTACGGATTGTGACGCTGGAGCAGGAGTTCTCCCAGACCAAGTTAGAGGTTTTTCCGTCAGTATCCATATATTGTCAATGATTGAAGCTTCTTTCAAATCAATTGAAAAACATAGGCACACCTATCTCTAATAATTGCCTCGTACTTCAATTGGTTTCTTGACTCACCGAGGCTTATAGTGGGTTTGGGACTCTTATTCGATAGCGTGACCCATTGCCAGAGTTTTACCAAGTGCGATCTATGCTAGTACTTGAAGAATCTGCTCTTGTCGGTAAAACTTCATCTGCAACTGCGCTACTGGTGTCTTCTCCTCATCCAGTCGTGAGCAGTTCATCAACTCTTCCGTCTTTGCCGCGAGGTAATGGGCGTAAAAAGAAATCAAATCGTAGGGATGCACAGTTTTAGACACAGCGCTCATCCAATCCATCAAGCATGGGGCCTAATTCTGGAACCACTATGCCTGGACAATGGGCTGCCCCTTGGCAATGGCCATGGTCGGTGCCACCATGTCCTTATCCTACGCTCCCGTGGGCTGGACAACCCCGTCCACCGCAGCATGGCTCCCGCCCAACATCATTTCAGTCGGGTGTGCTTGGTCCCCGTCCTCAGTCGTTTGTGGTGCAGTCTACTCCAACACCGACTGAAATTGAGGCGGCTATGATGACTTTGGGTATTACTCCACCGGATGCAATTTGGTACATGGATACCGGGGCAACTTCGCACATAACATCGGGATCAGATACTCTCTCGTCTTATCGTAGTTTGAGTTCTTCAAATTCTATCTTGGTTGGTAATGGTCAAAGTATTTCAATTGTTGGAACGGGTACTGCTTGTTTGCCTCCTCCTTATCCTCCATTTGCTTTGCGTAAAGTCTTAAATATTTCGGGTATCATTAAAAACTTGATATATGTTCGTCAATTTACACGTGATAACTCTGTCTCACTTGAATTTGATCCGTTTGGTTTTACTGTAAAGGATTAACAGACGGGGAAACTTCTTTTGAGATGTGACAGTTCTGGGGAGCTTTATCCTATCACTTCTAGCACGGTGACAGCTCTTGCTGCGTTATCTCCTCGTGTCTGGCATGATAGACTTGGTCACCCGGGTAGTTCAATTTTTGAGTCTTTACGTAGGAATCATAAGATCACTTGTGGAAAATTAAATAAAGATACTCTATGTTCTTCTTGTTCTATTAGCAAAAACATTCGTCTTCCGTTTTTGACTTCTACAAATGTTTCTTCTTTTCCTTTTGATATTGTGCATTGTGATGTATGGACATCTCCGGTTATGAGTTCTATGGGCCATAAATATTTTGTGATTTTCTTGGATGATTATTCTAATTTCTTATGGACTTTTCCTATATCTCATAAATCGCAAGTATATGTTGCATTCGTTTCTTTTCATACTTTTGTCTCTACTCAATTTGAATGTGATATTAAATCATTTCAATGTGATAACAGATGTGAGTTTGATAATCAAATGTTCAAAAACTTTTGTACTACTCATGGCATGGTACTTCGGTTTTCTTGTCCTCATACATCATCTCAAAATGGGAAAGCCGAACATCAGTTTTGTACAATCAATAATATGATTCGCACATTATTGTTTCGTGCCTCTATTCCTACTTTCTTTTGGCATCATGCACTTCAAATGGCGACATATCTTCTTAATATATTACCACGCCGTCATATGCATTTTCAATCTCCTGTTCATCGTCTTTATCTTAGGCAGCCAAATTACTCTCATTTACGCATCTTTGGGTGTTTGTGCTATCCTTTATTCCCTTCTACAACCGTTCATAAACTTCAGACTCGTTCATCCCCGTGTGTTTTCTTGGGATATCCATTAAATCATAGAGGTTACAAATGTTATGATATGGTTACTCATAAAATAATTATTTGTCGTCATGTGTTGTTTGATGAAACTAAATTTCCGTACAACACTTACTCCTCCAACATCCTCTTCTGCCTATGATTTTTTGGACACATATACATCTTCATATGTTAAACATGTGTTGTCTCAGGAATCAATTCACTCTCCAGCAGTTTCTCCTTCACCTCCCCCCATCCCTCTTTCTCCTCCGCATCATTTATCTCCGCCGCTAGTTGTTCCACCATCCCCACGACGGCCTGTGACTAGGAGTCAAAATGGAATTGTTCGTCCTAAACACTTATTTAATCTTCTTTCTACCAGTCCAAACCTCCCATTCCTAAAAATCCAAAACTGTGTTTTAAAAAGCGCGCCTGAGGCGCGTCAGATTTAGGATTTCGCCTCAACATCATTGAGGCGCGCAGGGTCCCTGAGGCGCGGCAAAGGCGACCGGAGGCGCGGTAAGGCGGCTGAGGCGCGGCGATGCGAGATGCGAGGCGGTCTGTGTTTCTCTGCGGAAACTGCAACCCTGCGTTTTTTTTTCTGCCGCCGCCGCATCAGAATTTAGGGTTTTGTATTTATTTTGATTTTTCTGAACTTACCATTTATTTATTGGGCAGCATTAGGTTTTAATAAAATCTTAGCCGCCATTCCATTTTATTTTCTTTCCTAAAATATTAGGTTTTTTTTTAATTTTCCTTTTTTGGGTTTTCCTTTTAAATTCTTATTGCTATTTTATTCAGGATTTGGTTTCTTTATTTATCTTTTTAAAATCTCGTTTAAGTTTAATTAGTTTTAAATAATAATATAGATATAAAATCATACAACTAATATTATATTTGTTTATTGTGATTATAAATATAATTTTTATTTGATATATAATATTTAAATAATAAATAATATGAATATATAATTTATATATATTATTTTTTTTAAAAATCCTTGAGGCACCTCGCGCCTCACGCCTTGCACCCTTGTCGCCTCACCTCGCCTCGCGCTTTTTAAAACCAAGATCCAAAACAAGCATTACAAGATCCAAATTGGAAATTGGCTATGTAGGAAGAATTTAATGCTCTTATTGCTAATAAGACATGGGAGTTGATTCCCCGCCCATCTGATGTTAATGTTCTACTTTCCATGTGGATTTTTACCCACAAGGAACGTGCTGACGGTTCTTTTGAGAGGCATAAAGCCCGTCTTGTAGGTGATGGAAAGACACAACAAGTTGGCATTGATTGTGGTGACACATTTAGTCCAGTGGTGAAACCCGCTACTATTCGCACGGTTTAGTCTCTTGCTCTGTCCAAAAGTTGGAGTGTTCATCAACTAGATGTAAAAAATGTATTTCTTCATGGCATGTTGAATGAAACAGTTTACATGCATCAACCGGTTGGTTTTCGGAGTCCTACTCATCCTGATCATGTGTGTCTATTAAAGAAATCTTTGTATGGACTCAAACAGACTCCACGAGCATGGAACAAATGGTTCACAGATTTTGTGGTCACTATTGGTTTTGAGCGGAGTCGATGTGATCACTCTTTATTAGTTTATTCTAAAGGAACATCCATGGCTTATCTATTGGTGTATGTTGATGACATTCTCTTGACTGCCTCATCGGAATCTCTACGACGGTCGCTTGTTCTACAACTCAGTTCTGAATTTGCGATGAAAGATTTGGGTCCGGCTCATTACTTCTTGGGTGTTGCAATAACTCAACGTAAGGGTGGCTTGTTTCTTTCACAACGTAAATATGCCACATATATATTGAACCGTGTTGGGCTTCTGAATTGCAACTCTGCATCTACTCCTATTGATACCAAACCTAAAATGGGTCAAACTACAAGTGCACCGGTGTCTGATCCAAGCTTATACCGCAGTCTAGCTGGTGCGTTGCAGTATCTAACTTTTACTCGCCCAGACATTGTGTATGCAGTTCAACAAATTTGTTTGTTCATGCATGACCCAAGGGAGGCTCACATGGCGATGATAACTCGCGTTCTTCGCTATATTAAAGGCACACTTGAATTTGGCCTTCATATATATCCAAGTTCTTGCTCTTCTCTTATTGCATACACTGATGCGGATTGGGTAGGTTGTCCGGATACGCGGCGCTCGACATCTGGTTTTTGTGTATTCTTGGGTGATAACCTCTTGTCTTGGTCTTCAAAGTGACAAATCACTTTGTCTCGCTCTAGTACAGAAGCTGAATACCGCGGGGTGGCTAATGTTGTTTCAAAAACTTGTTGGATTCGTAATCTACTTCTTGACCTTCATTGCCCTATTCAGATGACCACCTTGGTTTATTGTGATAACATGAGTGCCATTTACTTATCTGAGAATCCGGTACAACATTAACGCACCAAACATATTGAATTGGATATTCATTTTGTCAGGGAAAAGGTCTCTATAGGTGAAGTTCGAGTTTTACATGTTCTTTCTTGTCATCAACTAGCCGATATTTTCACTTTTCACAAAGGGACTACCACTTATTCTTTTTGCTGATTTTCGGTCCAATCTGAATGTTCTTCCACCCCTTCCGATTGCGGGGGCGTAATAGATATAGCTAAACTAATGTATATATTTAGTGTATCTTCAGTTACATTTTAGATTAGCATAATTTGTGGATATATTTTTGTATATAATTTGTATTCTTGATAATGAAAGATAAAGAAATTACTTCATCTATTAGCTACATTGCTTCCTATACTGAATTTGTGCAGAAATACCGAACATTAAGAGCCCTACAAGTTCATACACTCATCCTGCGTATAAAAGCACATAACAAAACTGACCTGTGACGAGAGGACTCTCTCTTTGATTTGGGAGTCTTCACGTATTTATCTTCATCATATCGGTCCTTACCCTTAGGACTATCACTATACGCATAACTACTTCGTGAGTTACCCGAACCTCGATATCGATCACTGCTCCGACCATTACTGCTATTAAATGATGGTGACTTGCATGTCAGTTCAGATGATGAAAGTCCAATGTACCTGTAAAGCAATTGGAAACATCATAAACACTCATTCACCATAGTGAAACAACAAGGTTTGAAGCAATGATATTTGATCTGAACACATATATAGGCTTACTTGTCACGATTGGCAGCTGCTTTGTCCCTCACTTCTTGAATTTTATCTTTGTTATTTAGAAGAGCCACTATGGTTTCAGACTTCTTTCTCACATTAAGTCCCACATCCTTCCCACTTGGTTCAACATACTCAAAATTTGATAGAGACTGGTGAATTGGAACATTAATATTGGAGGAATAAATCAGTAAGAATAAAAGAAAGAGCTTTACAAAATATTAAATCATCAATTTTAGTTCAAACTATACGCCTTTTTTTCAATTCTAGTACCAACTATTTCATTTCACAATTTTATGTTCAAACTATCAATAACCATTCAAATTTAGTACGATGAAATTTCATGACATCAGAAAAGTGACAGGGCATGTCGTCATATTTAAAAAATGACACGTTGTAAATCAAATTATGTGGGTTTCTGATATGCTCCATCGGCTTTTGGATGCTGAAAATTTGCTTGTCCTAAATTTGAATAGTATTTTATAATTTGGATAAGATTTGAATAGTTTTTTATAGTTTGAACATAAAATTGTGAAATAAAATAATTGGTATTAAAATTGAAAATAAACCGGATAGTTCAAATTAAAATTGATGTTTTGGCCTTTACAAAATATCAACTTATAGTATTTTCTTAAGATAGAGCATATTCGTCGAGACATAGCATAAATAAACAGATGAAAGTTGCGAACAAAGGAATATACATACAGATATCTGATAGGTATGCTCTACTATGTCATCAACAGCGCGTTCAGATCCACGCGCCACCAGATACTCTATAACAGTCAAAGCCTGGGACAAAATAATATCAGTTTTTGCCCAAAGTTTGAAAGGTATATGGAGCCTAAAAGGGACATTATGTCAAAAGATTAAGAAAAATATTAAGATAAGGAAATATAGCAGATGCCACTAATACTCATTAAAACATGTTAAAGATTGGTAGAGTAGTTGGGAGAGAATAACAAAGAGAATCTATTTAGTTAGGATATATTGGTTAGGAGTTTGTAATAGGGAGCAGATTTCGAGGCATGATTCACGATTGATACAGGCAACCTAGTTTGGAATGAATAAGGTATGGAATAACTTTATTGTTAATTCACGTAATTATTCGTGAGTTGGGTTCCTGCTTCCCATCAATTTGTTAGGAGAGTCTTATAAATAAGAAGCAGCATTAGCGGTTAGGTGATATCTTCTATATTCTAAGAGTTAGGCAGCTTCTAACTGAGGGCCACGAAAGAGGATTAGGGCCTCTTCGGAGGATTGTATCGAGTCATTTTCTATGTTCTAATAAATGATCCATCTTTCGATTCTATCAAAGACAGTTAAATAAGCAAAAGAAAATTTAAGCTCATACCTTATAGACACTACGCCAATTCTTTCCGGTCTCATCCAATCTAGTCCAAAGGACATTCATAATCATCTGACACTCAGAGCTGCATAACAGCTCAACAGACAAACATATGACAGAGAATCAAATCAGGCCACTGAATAATCATATTTTTTATCAAATTAGAACATAATGAGTTCCTCATGATTGTGTAATAAAAGTCAGGGGAAGTACTATTTCTTTGTTCCCTGGGCGATCTCTGCCAATACTGTGCCATGAGGACCCCAAGGTTCATCATCCGTTGCATCGAAAACCTGACTTAAACAGAGTGTCAACGTTAGTGGTGGATCCAGAAAACCCACGTGAGGGAGCTGAATTTTTATTTTATTTTTTTGGCCTTCACTGAATTTCAACCCTTGGTATTATATTGTTTTTCTTATTTTCATCCATTTTTTCTTTTTCACGAGGTGGCTTGTCCAAAAAAATTCCGGATCACAAAACTATAAAAATGAAAAAAAAAAATTCTGATTAAAGGACTCCAGTGTGGATCCGCCACTAGTCAACATTATATTCTTATAAAAATGAAAAAAAAAAAAAAAAAAAAAGTTGTAAGAAGTTACTAACTCCAATACCTAAAACATTCATTCATTATCCCAATTGCAGGTAGAGTTTCTGCAGGAACTCTATATCAAAATGGCAAAACACAATGCAAGACAATATGTTCAATATTCCCAAATACCAATAAGAAAATATTTGAAGTATTTGCAATTCTTGCATTTTCATTACTCGTGTCAGTGGCGGATCCAGAAAATTAATGTAGGGCGCTCAAAAACTTTTTTATGTTTCCACCTTAATTTCAATTTTTCCATAACCTATTTTTCTTTAGTTTCATTCAGTTCTACATGAGGGGGAAATCTTATAAAATATTACATTACTACAAAAACGAAAAAATATTCCGGCTAGAGGCTAGAGCCCCTAGCCCTAGTGTAGACTGATCTAAGGGTTTTTAGTATTTTGTGGCATGCATAAATATGTAATTTAAAATCTAACATGGTTATATGAATATCATCTTCATCATAAAAAATCGGTTACTAGAAAGAATTATACTAATTACTAAACCATCATCCCTAATGTGGCATTCTCGCATTTCTAGCATGGTTGTAAAAATTACTAGGCGCTAGTCGGGCGCTCGGGTGGGGCCTAGCGCCTAGGCGGTTTAGGCGGGGACTAGGCGTTTTCTAGGCCATAGTTAATCGGTAAGCTAATTTTAATATCTTACATATATAATATATATTAATTAATAAAAAGTAAGAATATCTAAATTTTAATTAATTTTTAGAAAATATATAAAAAATAGGCCGCTCGAACTGATTAGGCGACACGCAGCATGCTTCGTCGGCCACTTAAATGGCGCGTAGCGAGCTTGAGCAGCCACCTAGATCGGCGCCTAGGCGGATTAGGCGGCTTAAGCGGTGCCTAGGCACTGATTACTCGCCACACTGATTAGATACGGGGATTAGAGGGTAACCGGTTCGGTGGAGGACCGCCTAGCGCCTAGGCGGGGCCTAATCGGTCCTAGGCGGGGATTTTTACAACACTGATTTCTAGCAAATCAAATACTTAAAATCCCAACATATTGACGACGGCAAACTATCAACAAAAGTGATTGAATCAAAAAACTTAATCGAATTGTAAATCAAACTTGTCAAACATAATATATCCACGAAATATAAGCTAAAATCAATTCAATAAACTTCGTATCTCACCTTCTGTTCAATTTCTGGAACCTTCAAAACCTTCAAATTCACCTCTCTCTTTCTGCATTTACGTTCCACAAATACAATCGATGCAAGTTAAAATTA
Organism: Plectranthus barbatus; assembly: GCA_026898455.1. Lineage (NCBI taxonomy): Eukaryota > Viridiplantae > Streptophyta > Magnoliopsida > Lamiales > Lamiaceae > Plectranthus > Plectranthus barbatus. The sequence goes on along the minus strand of JAPKLW010002277.1, from coordinate 84,103 downwards.
AATACGACTAAAACATGCCAGAAATCTAAAATGAAAAGGAAAAAGAAACACACGTACATATCTTTAACTGTTTTATCGAAGACCTTCATAAAATCCATGGCTGCTTCTGCTAAATGTTACAAAAGAAAAATCAGCGATGAAATGATAGAATGGAGAATGATCACACAAATCAACAGCTCGTTAACCTGAATTGATCGCCAAGATTTAATTCGTTGATAATAATAATAATAATGGAGAGAAGCGTTTTGATAAATGGGATCATGAATGGAAGAGTATGTGTGTGCGAGTGCGTGATCGTAGTAGGTTAAATTTAACAAAAATATTTGGTTATAATTAAATTTGTGTGGCAATCTTAAATTCGTGAATAATATAATACTAAGGAAAATATGAAAATCATCATATGTGGAAGAGTAACATAATAATTTGGTATAATTTTTTTTTTGTTTAATTGTAATTATAACACATGTTTGAATTTATAATTTTAAAGGGAAATATGTAAATACATTACAAACTAGTGTTTTAAATTTATGATGACCGATGAGTCATCATTTAAAAATAAGGTATATATGTTTATTTAAATTATTGTGGTTTTTAAAAATATATTTTAAATTATATGTATTTCAAATATATATTCAAACTACTTACTAGTTATGTTTTAATTTGACATAAGTGAAAACTTAGCGATAAAAACTTGATGTGGCTCGTCTAATGATACATAACATATAAAAAGCCATATGCATATGCGAAATGACATCATTTAATTGCCGCATATAATTATATGTAAAATCCTGAGCTTGGGATATAAGATATTTAAGCATTTTTATTTGTGTCTAATATGTTATGAGTTTGAGCATCGTATGGAATAATATTTAAATCTGTGCATTATATTTGAAAAGTTATAATTTAATATTCCCTTTGTTCCTTGGCATTAGTCTCATTTGTTTTTGACACAGTTACTAATGTTTGTGAGTGCAGTGGAATTAATATTTTATTGGTGTGAGAATATTTTTTTCCATTTTAGGAAATAAGACTAATTCCGCCGGACAGACGAAAATGGAAAATGGGACTAATACCAAGGAACGAGTAAATGTTTTTTTAAAAAAAAATATGCATGTGTGTTATAATTGAAAAAAATAATGAGTTTTATAGTATAATTGCTAAAGTTGTAATTTCAAGTGTATTATATTATAATTGCAAAATTAGCAAATTGTACTATGATTGGTCCGTCACATTGCTTACGCTAACCGTGCTGAACCCGGTATATATCACCAACGGGAAAAAGGAGTTCGTCGTATATAAATACTCAAATTCTAATTAACATTTGCAGAGGAATTTTGAATCCATAAAAATCGGCCGTAAAAATCAAGACCGACTATTGTTGGTGGAGTCAGGTGAGTGAGAATACATGAATCATAGTTTTTACGAAGAATTATTAAATAATTATTTGTTATCGTCAATCTTAGGTCGTTGATCTTCTACAGATTTTGAGTAATCTCTCGTATAATGTTCGCGGATTGAAGCGGCGGCGTAATTTTGTTGTTTTGTTTTATTCAGGGTTTAAGGTCATTTTTACTTAATTTCTGGAAAGTAGTGATAGTTTACCGACGATGTTCAGGCGTATTTGTCGGAAAGCCTAAGCAAGAGACGAATGCTCTGGCAACATTGGATAAGTTGAACGAGGTATGATGTTTAATCTGTCATTTGTTGTTAGCTCCTTGTTTTGATTTTTCAGCTTTTCGATGTTAAGATTTGATGTTTGAAGGTCATTATGGTTACATGGAAATGGTAAATTGGTAATATTGTTCGTCTTTTTATTGAGTTGACTCGTGTGGGTGCGTATCTCGCTTGTAAATGTTGGGCTCCTGGTTGAGTAAAGTTTAATGGTCGAATTATTGGATTTGGTTATGTATAGGTTGTCTCATGATTTGAATTACTTAGTAAATTCCCAACTATTGCTTGAGTAGATGAATTTGTCTGCTTTTGATCGTTAATTTGTGAACGAGAAGGATATTTGTACTTGACATGGTTTTAGGAAACATAGGAGTTGAATAACAGCTAGTAGCCAACAAAGTCTGTAGTTAGGTTCATGTTGTTCAAAGAAGTTGTTTTAATTCCATGATGGTTTTAACACTCAACAATGAGACAAGTTCATTGATAAATTGTGTAAACTTCGAAGCTATACAAATGGACAGGTTTCTATAGAATCACTCGTAAATGCTTTTGGTTCATTTGGTGTGTTTTCTTGCAGCTAGATAATCCTCATCACCTTCGATTTAAATGTATAATCACCCCTAACAGTTGAAAGAACAACTGATGGACCACCTTGTGCAGCCCCAGATAGAATCCACTAGTGTTTTTAGTTCCTCTAACAATTTATGAATCACTAATTGCTTTCTCTACATTTGCCTGTCATTGTCCTCTTTTTATCCTTCTCGATATAATTGGTGGTGAGATTATCATTTATTTATTAGTTATGTTCTTGCTTTGAGAGGTAGGGAGGGGGCTAGGTGATAGTTTGGTACCTAAAACAAATAGTTTAAATTTTTTGCATATTTTGTTAAAAGCATATGACAAGCCCCTCTTTGGAAGGTGGGGTATTGCAGTCTGCAGACCCCCTCTGTTAGGCGGTTGGATTTTCCAATTTGCCTCCATTGTATGGTCTAATCTTAGGCCCTATTCAATGCATGCATTTATATATCCGAAATCTGATAACCTACATTTTTCATTATCTTTTCAAAAGTTGATGATCATATATAATTCTCTATTCTGAGATGTGTTAGTTGTGGTTATCTTGTATTACCAGTTTACTAGTTGAATCAGCGAATGCCTATATGATCTTCACATCCCACTATGTGCTCTATTGTTAATGTAAGGAATGATAATGGTTTTTTTTTAAAAAAGTATAATATGTTTTTTATTATATGGTTGTGAGTTCACATTGCATCATTTTTTTCTCCTCTTTTTATTTCAAGTGATTTGGCTATCATCCCACTATTTTTCTTAATTTAATTTCCGGCTAATATCTAGGTTATTCTTGTATTGTCAGCTAATTTGCTAATAACTTCTACATTTATTGAATTTATATCTCATTGTGCTTCTGTGGTGATTTTCTGGATGCATGATGCCCATGCTGACTCTTGAGTTGCTAGAGAAAAAAGAGAAAGCTCTCTTGAAGAAGGAAATTGTAAAGGCCAAAGAATTCACTAGAGCTGAAAATAAAAGGGGTATGATCTGGTCATTTTATCTTCTATTCTAGCCATTTTATGTGTTACTCAGTGATTTGAGTCTTGAGAGCCATTTTGATCCTTGGTAGCCTTTCCAAAGGTTTATATTTGAAGTTTGAGAATTATAGTTCAAGTATAAGATGATTGTAACTAGCTTATTATAGCAGATAGCTTAGTCTTATTGATTTCATGGAGACTTATATTTGAGCTACATATTTCTTTATGCTAAAATGTTCTCCAAGTTTTTCCTAAATTAGACCATTTGCTGTATTTGTGAGTAGTATTGTAATTTTGTCTATAGCTGCAATACAATGTTTGAAAAGGACAATCTGGATGGAAAAATTGTTAGTAGTTAATTAATACACATGCGTATTTAAAAGATGAAGTCTCTTCACAGTAAGTTCAAGAAAATAAGAGAAGCGATCAAAAACAGAAAATAAATATTTGTTTGATTGGAATAGTATTAGTATTTGTGGGCCAATCCATTTATTGAATGCAGAGCAAATAATCAGTTCGGAATGAGCTTGAGACTGGAAACATGGCCTTTTGCATGTAGAGTTCTCTTCTTTCTTTTAACCTCTGGCTTTTGTTTATGCAGTAATATTCATGATGTTGATACAACAATCAATGATCAGACTGAAAATATGAAAAACAAATTCAAGAAGCATTGTCCACACCAATCGGGGCAGCCTCTGATTTCGATGAGGTATCATTCCTTTTTATCTCTTTTCGTAGTTTTCCAATTAGGGAAAGATCATGTTTCATTTTATTTTGCAGGATGAGCTGGAAGAACAGCTTCTGCAACCTGCAACAACAGCTCCTTTTCAAATGCCTGCCGGAAGGCAACAACCAGCAAGGAGAGTCGAAGATGAAGACGGTGAACTTGCTGAATTGCAGCGGGAAATGGCCCTTTAATGAGGTCACTTTCTGACCTATATTATTTGTTGCTCAACGTATTTCTTCTTTAGGTTACTCGATTAACGAAACGGTTGCAACTTAATAAGCATGTAGGGCTAAGCAAAACCGAACCGGTGGTTTCGGTCAGTTTTTAGTGCATTGGGTTTCGATTCGGTCTGAATTTTTTAGAGTTTTTGGTTTTTAGTTCGGTTCGGTTTAAAAATATAACCGAACATGTATTATATATATATATATATATATATATATATATATATATATTTATATTTATTTATATAATTTAAATTTAATATAATAAAACATAAAATTAAATTATAAAATCTTTATTTTATTTTAAATCTCTAAAACCTAAATTAAAATACCTAATACATTAAAATAAATATATTATAATTCAAGTATTTTATAAAAATGTACAGGAAATTTCGGTTAAAATCAAAACCGAAACCACTGGTTTGGTTTGGTTCGGTTAAAACTGCCAAACCAAATTGAAACCGCTTATTTGATTCGGTTCGGTTCGGTTCGGTCTGAATTTTGGAAAAGTTCGGTTGGTTTTCAATCCGAACCGACTTTTGCTCACCCCTACGAGCATGTAGTAAAGATCTGAGGTAAGGATTATCGTCATTAGATGCTTACGGTTCAATTGGTAAATTAAATGATTTTGTTTCCTTATGTTTTTCCCTGTCAATCAACAGTTGTGGAGTCTTGAATCCAGAGGTATTGTTGTACGATGTTGTCGATTATCATAGTTTGAGCTGCTGGCTTTGTCTTCTACTTCTACACTACTTGCATACTTGTTAGGCCATCTCCATCGTTGAGGGATTTCCTCTTCAGAGAATAAGAATTCTTGTTTTTAGGCATTGCAATTTGCTGCAGCTATATCTTATATCAAATAATATAACAGTATTTTAGCATCTAGGAATTGGAAAACCAATGTTATCACCCATGCATCTGGAGGTGGGAATATGTTAGACTATCCCTTAGATTTGACCTATTTATTTAAGATGTCATATTTGGACTGATTTAATTTTGTTTAGCCAATAAGCTCAGATCCAGACTAACGTAGAATCTCGTTTATAGATAGTAATACATTATGTAAATTAATCATATTTGATATTTGAAATTAAATGCTATATTTATAATTTTTTTTAAATGCATACTAAATTATTAAATAAATTAAACTCAAATAGTCGTTAAATGGGCTCAAAGTCTGCCTGCTTTATAAAAAAAATATGATGTGAACCTATCAAAAAGTCTAATATAAATAATAGTCCAGTCATACTTATGTTTGTTAAACTTATAATAGATTCAAAGCAATAGAATCAAAGTTCCATTTTACTTAATTATCAACCTAGTTATCACTCATGCGACGGATTGAGATTGACCCCTTAAACTATTTTCATCGACCAACCCAAACCCAAATATTTAATAAAATATTACTTTTTTTATATTTACCACTTAATATTATTTACTACTCTCATTAATAACTCAACCCAATCTTATCTTTCTCATTAAAATATTAATTTATTTCTCATCCAATGAAAAATATTTTAAATTAACAATTATAATAAATAAATCATTTTGTAACAATAAATTTTAACAACCAACACAAAATAAAATATAAATTGACAAATTTCAAAAATAACACATGAAAATTCAAATGACAAATGCATAAATTAAAAATTATATATTCAATTCCACGACAATGAAAAGGTTATTTATTTGTATTGCCGAAACTATGATAATATTAATCTCTATTTTTGTGTTTTTTTTGGTTAATAAAATTTATGAAATATAAATTCAATTACACAAAAATGAACTTTTCTATTGACAAGTGTTTGAGTGTGCAGAGAAAGTGTTTGGTCGCTTAGAAGGTGTCTCCAGCCCTAGGTCACCTATTTAAAAGCTTTTACCATTTAATTTTATAAATATAAATTACTTCCTCCGTCCCTTAATATTATTCTCGTTTATTTTTGCCACAGTTACCAATGTTTGTGAGTGTAGTGAAATTAATATTTTATTGGTGTGAGGAGATTTTTTTTCCACTTTAGAAAATAAGACTAATTCCACGGACAGACGAAAATAGAAAATGGGACTAATGCCAAAGAACGGAGGGAGTAGTATTTTAATGGTGATCGTGCACACAAGGTCACCAATGGTGATAGTCTTAGACTTTTAGAGCATTATAAATTTATAATACATAGAATATGCTGGATATCTAATGAGCTTGATTACAAATCAATGGTTAGTTTAAATACTACAATTAATTTTTTTAGGAATATAGGATGTATACATTCCAATGGGAAACTTGAAATTTGGTGTTTTAAGCACGACTTCGTTGAGAATGTTAAGTTCAAATTAAAATGTAGATATTTGTATGTTCTTACATAAAGCTGATGAGCTTTTGGTTTGTTGTACTGTCAAATGTTTCAGTTTTATAGTCTTATTTGTTATGTGGGATGCAACAATATGCATGATGTAATATGAAACTAGAGATTGGAATATAGAAAAATTGATTAGTAGGAAGTAGCATATTCCTAACCTTATAATAGTACTAATGATGATATCATGATCATATTATGTAATTTGTATTGATGAAACAAATATGGAACTAAACCACTTACAAAAGAGTTAAATAGAGTAAATTCATTATCATCGAAAATTGATAAATGATGTTCTTGATCTGCATATAGCTGCCAACTGCTATATAATCTAATGAGTGATTCGTTTTAATTGTTTATGCTTCCATTTTTTCACTTCTACTTTATTGCATAAAATTTAATATATTAGTAGTAGGGGTAATCATAAGTCTAAATCGAATCGAAAAGGGCTAATTAATTGATAAAAGAAACTTGAGGCTCTAACTTAATTTAGTGTTGACCTCGACTAGACTTGATCGAATTTTAATAAAATTTAAATTAGGTATAATTAATAATAAGTTTAGGGATAAAATGTTAAATTATGTTAAAGTTTAATAAAGTTGGCGATCTTAGTTTAAGCTTAAGGTTGACTTGGGTTTGATTTGAGCTCGAGCTCAATAAAATTCGCAAGTCTATGGAATCGAATATTTTGAAACTTAAACTAGGCTCAAGTTCAAATTTTACTAAATCAATCGCGAGTTGATTTTGAATTTTGCTTATTCGAGTTTTAGTAGTTCGTAAGTCGCCTTGATTTATACTTATTCTTAATTGGTAGTAGTTATATGTTCTGTGAAATGGATCATAAAAGGAATTGGTAGTTGAACAAAATGAGATTCTAGGTAAAAAATTTTTTACATAGACAATGTTGGTAGCGTTGCATCTTCACATGAAAGTGTGAGTTCCACGTATAACATTTACGTGCAACCAATATTTTTTTTTATTTAAGTAGGTACAGATATTACTATATCAAATATAAAAAATATAGTGAGATCCTGAAAAGAGGATATTTGGCACAAATTTACATGGAAAAAGAGCATTCCCACTAAACTAAGTGAGTTCAAACTATTGATACTTTTTAGGTTTTGATTGTTGTGCAGTTCATCGACTACTAGTAATTATTATTCAATAAAAACATCTTTTTTGTCGGCCTCTTCTCTACTTTTTCTTTTCTTTTTAGGGAATACTTTCTTCTTTTCTCAATTCTGCTTCTATGTCTAATATTCCTTCCATCCCGTATAAATTGACCCTCTTATTTTTGGTACGAAAATTAAAAATTATTTATTAGTAAAATTAATCAATTTGATTGAGATACCCAATTTAATAAGTGAATTAATTCAAATGGGACGGAAGGAGTAAATTTTTTTTTGACTTGTCTATGTGTAATAAATTGACTGGCTTAAATAAATGCCATTTTCCCATATTTTAAAACTAACAATGTTATTTCAACATTAAAACGATTTATCTTGTCAAAATTGTTACTCCCTTCGTCCCATAACATTATTCTTGTTTTCCTTTTTTGTCTGTGCCAAACATTAGTCTTCTTTCCTAAAATGGACTAGTAATACACACTTACTAATAAAATATTAATTTTCTCTATCTCTACTTGCATTAATATATGTGCCGGAATGAAACAAGACTAATATTATGGGACAGAGGGAGTATAATTTAACATTACTTTCATTATTTTCAGTGAGTGAGAAATTTAGGAATATCTAGGGTTATGTTTTTTTATAATTTAATTAGTTTGCTGCATGTTGATGGGAGCGTGTATTTATTTTTATTAATGAATTATTACATTATATCAATTTTTGTTTATTACTCCATCCGTCCCACTTAATTAGTCCTTTTTCCTTTTTCGTCCGTCTCATTTAATTGTCCATTTACCTAAAATGGAAAGTTAATCTCCACTCACTAATAAAATACTCATTTCCTCTATCTCTACTCGCATTGATTATTGTATCAAATCTCAATGGGACTAATCAATCGGGAAGGAGGGAGTACATGGCTAATATAGAGTAGTGAGTGAGCTCAAACTTCAAATTTGACAGTCAAAATAAAGCTTAGTTTCAAATTACTCACCTAATCTCAATTTATACAATCTTCTAATCTTCTCTTATCTCACTCAACACATATTGTACTATTATTTAGCGTCTCATTTAAAGATGGTTTGGTACGGTATACCGACAGGAGCGAATGTAGAACTCGACAATTGTGAGGACTCGATCGTAATTTTGTGGGGTTGATAATTTATAATTTTATTTTTTTTAAATATATATATATATATATATATATATATATATATAAATTTGAAACGCCGTGGGGCAACTGACCCCGTTAGTCCGTGCATAGTGCCGCCCCTGTATACCAAATATTTTCCTCCATACCTTATACCTTTCCGAAATATACGGTATGAGAAAAACTCATACCATTACCGTACCGAAGTTTTCGGTATACCATATTTTCGATATGAGTAGGTATGGTTTCGGTATGAGATATTTAATTTACCATTATTTTGGTATATCAGATTTTTGGAATGATTTCAATATAATTTTGGTATGACATAACTTATATACTATTTATCTTTTTATTCTTTCGGTAAGACGTTAGCATATAATTTTTTATATATATATTTTGATTTTAAGGATTTTTCTGTTGATATTTATTCAAGAAATATGTTTATATCAATAACATTGTTAGGTGAAGAGAGAAAATATGATTTTATTTTTAATTTATTGTATTAAAATAAATATAAAAATAAAAAATATTATTGTATTTTCGGTACGGTATGTGTCAGTATACCTTATATATTAGGATGGTCATACCGTTACCGTACCGAAAATTCTTAGTACGGTATGATACCTTACCAAGAATTATGGTATACTGAAAATTCGATAATTTTGATATTCTTTTTTGGTATAATATGTCCGGTATTTCGATATTTCGGTAGTTTTTCCTATCTTTAATCTCATTTATATAAAAATTTGGATTGTATTTTATTTGATCTCATTTTTTTAACAATACCTACCCTTTATAATTTATTGCTGCTACTTCATTTTAAATAAAGATTTATCTTGGACCAAGCGATATTTCCTATAAAGTGTTGACATAAGCAATGAAGGGAGGTATTTTATTAGTGTGTATTATTTTATTTATGATGATTATAAATTAGATCATCATTGCGATATTTAAGATAAATGACTCGTATCTAATTTGGACAAGTACCAAACCAAGGCAGACAAATTTGTCACTTTCGAGAAGATGTCTGCGAGCTTAAACAAAGAGAAACATTGATATACTTAAAAAATAATAGACGTGTTCGGTTGAGAGTTTTGGAGAACTACGATATCTATAAGTAGTCAGAAAATTGTACTCCGTCCCAATTATTTGATCCATTTTATTTTTTTTGGATGTCTTATTTCTATAGACCTATATCTAAATTTAATATTATTTTTTATTTGTATTTACAAATTTATCCTTAAACAACCTTATAAATTACAAGGGTGTATTATTAATAGTTATTACTATATAAGGATAATTTAAAAAATTTGTACAAATATTTAATGCATTTATAAATGAGTTTTGACATTCGTGCAAGTTAAAACTGGACCAAATAATTGGGACGGATGGAGTAACTACAATTTATTATCGATGAGTATATGTTGAATTATCCCACATCGGCCATGGACATGGAAATATACTACTATATAATGGTGAAGTTCATTTGGCACTATAAGCTGATTTTGTAGGGAGAAATGAGGATGTTTACATAATATCATAGTCGGGTTCGGTTCGATGTGGGACCCAATTTGTCCTGATGATAGGACTCGATTTATCCCGATGATGTGATCCCCGTGAAGCTCCATGCTGTGCGTAAGGGGGGGTGTTGAATTATCTCACATCAGCCATTAGCCTGGGATTATACCACCATATAATGGTGAAGGTCCCCTCCCCTTAAAAGCCAATTTTGTAGGGAGAAATAAGATCTTAATATGGTATCAGAGTCAGATTCGGTTCGATGTGAGACCCGATTTGTTCTGATGATAGAACTCGATTTATCTCGATGATGAGATCCCCGTGAAGTTCAACGTTATGCATGAGGGGGTGTGTTGAATTATCCCACATCGGTCATGGACATGTGAATATACCACTATATAATGGTGAAGCTTCTCTCTCCTTACAAACTAGTTTTGTAGGAAGAAATGAGAAACTTTACATTATCTATATAAATTGGAGATTGCCATATAATTGTTTTGATATTTAATTAGGATTGGAGAGATTCTTATTATGGGTTATTAACCATTAGGAATGATTTGCCTATAATTTGTTATGTACTCCCTCCGTCCTGGCTGAATTGTCTCGGGTTGATCGGGCACAATAATCAAGGAATGTGAGTGTAAAGTAAGTTGAGTGGAATTAATATTTTATTGTTGAGTGTGAAAAAATTGTCTCTTTAAGTAATGGGACAATTGAGGTGGGACGGACGAAAAGGGAAAGTGGGACAATTGAGGTGGGACCGAAGGAGTATTATTTATTGTATATGGAACGAAATGCAATAAGAAATGGAGCAATAGAGTTCATTGCGATTTTTAATCTAAATTCTATTCAAGTTTACAAATGTAGCTTAGTATTTAAGATGTTGCAATTATAATATTAACTTCTGTTTGCAATTACAATACCCTCGGTTTTCTTAAACCTTTTTTATCTTTAAATTTAATTTTAGATATAACTAATTACACAATCTGGCAAAAGACAGTATATAGCTTAAATATTATAATTGCTAATTTCGCAATATATGAGTCATTTTGTTTGTCGTGCGATGAGCCCATCTATAAGACTATTATCATCAATAATCTATCATAACTCAATAGTTTAATAAAATATTAAAAAAAAATTATCCAAATTTGACTAACATCAATAACTCAACTCAATCTAATTTTTTAAATAAAATATTAATTTCTCTCTTTTAATATAATATAAAAAATAAAAAATGTTTAAATATCTTACAACTTAAGTTTGTAATTATATTAAGTAAATTGTTATACACAAAAAATTCATAATTTACTTAATAAATAAATGATAAATTAATAAAACACATAAAATCTTAAATGATGAATACATAATTACTAATGCCGAGATTATAGCAATAATTATAAATGATTTTTTTTATGAATTTTGATAAATACTATTTTTAATAATTATTTAAATATATATAAAATGTAAATTGTTTATACGAACAAGTGCCATGTGTGCATTTGCAGTGGAGAGAAAGAGGTTGACAGCGATCTAGAGAGAGGTTGGGTCATGCATTATTTATCTTTTCTCTTTTTTTTATTTGTTAATTTTTTTTTTTGTTTTTTCTTTTGACCCAGGCAAAAGGTTACTGATTAAGCCTAAATAACTTCATCAAAATGTATCTGCATCTTCTAAATAGATTGAATAATTTCCCAAGTAAGAAATCATTGACAGTTTTTTTGATGGGTAAATCAACAATAATGATTTTTTGTTTTTGTGGAATCTCCCTTTCTGCATAATATTTCAAGCTTTTATATTCAATAATTAGTGATGTGGGCATACTATTGTGATATCATTACTTAGCCGGCAATGCCACCCATGCTAGAAGGTGGTGGGAGGGGTAGTTATGACCAATGATGGAGTCAGAAAAATTTAGGGATGGCTTGAATTTTTTATTTATTTATTTTTTTACTTTCACCTTAACTTCAATTTTTTTATATCATATATTTCTTCATTTCATTCATTTTTTCTTCTTCACAAGTGGTTAATCTCTATGCAGATCCGCCGATGATTATGACCTTGCCCCAAGGCTTTTTCCCATATACGCCATTTCTTTCTTCGTTTGCTTTGAAGGTGACTGACCTCGGAGGTCGTGGCTGACCTTATGTCGGACTGTATCTTAGTACGATGGGCAGCTCCTCGGACCATGGTGGTTGCATAGGGAGCACAATGTCTTGTTGGAGGGGTTCCTACTTTTTACTCCACTTTAGCTTTGTGAATGATGGTCCCATTTTCTCCTGGGAATAGTGATCGAGGGGACCTTGGCACTAATCACAAAAGATGTTCAAGATTTTGCTTTAAGAGAGACATAGGCCATACGATATACAGTGTTGTTATGGTGGATTGGACTTGCTTATTGCTTTTGCGTCGAATCGAATTTGAACCTTAATAGTATTTTGAAGCATATAAACTTACTGTTTTGCAATGTATTTATGCAATGTTGAATCGGAGCTCAAACTCTCTAATCAACTGAGCTTTTTATTGGCAAGTTATTGCTTCACCTATTTCCACTCATAAACAATTAGGAATAAATTCATTTTACAACAATCATATTGCTTACATCATCTTTAAGGTTGGAAATAAACCCAACCGAGCTAAATTGTTACTTGGTAGGCCTATACCTGCTATAGATTTAATAGGCCTAAGTTTGACCTATAATAAGCATAAATTTAACATTTTTAACTTAATAGAACGGACTTTAAGCCGATTTAATCTTTTTATTTAAATTATAAATGAATTATTTAGATTTTAAATATCAAATATAATATTTACTAAAATATAATTTATTCAATATATATTTTTTGATTCTAAATAATAAATGTAATTTATAATTTATAAGGAGGGAGTGTCACATAAACTAAGACAAAAAGTGAATGAATATTTAAAGAAAGATTAGTACATAAAATATTAATAAAATAATCACTAATTACAAACTTTAAAAAGTCAATAAATGTAGTTAACATCAATAAAATAAGCACTAATCAAAATTCAAGTGCTGAAACATTCAGTTTTTAGAGCCTAATTTTCGAATGAGAATTCAGATTTCCCACTTAAATACTTCCTATAAATACACAAATTTTCCACTTAAACACTTCATATAAATACACTTGGAAGTGATAAAAAAAATAAAAAGTAAAAATTCAAAGCAAAATGGGGAAGGCTGGAGATATTTCTGAATCAACACAAAAAGAAATTGTGGTCTTCTTGCTGGAGAATTCCACAAACAACAAACCACTTAGAGGAATTCTCAATGAAGTTGCCTCCAAGTTTTCTTGTTAAAGATCTTCAATTTCAAGGATATGGAAAGATGCAAAAGAGGCAAGAACAAGACGTGAGGTTCTGCATGTGATAAACAAAAGACATGGTAGAATAAGAAAGCTGAAACATGAGGTAAACAATGCTCAAATTGTTGCAGTTCATTATCAAAAAAGAGGTTCAATTAGAGCACTTGCTGAAAGCATAAACATTCCTAAGTCTACTGTGGAAAGATGGGCTAAAATGAACCTGATCAGAGCCACACAAATGCAATTAAACCATGTTTGACAGCTCCAAACAAACTGTTAAGATTGAGTTTCAGTTTACAAGCCATAGGATATGATAACGTTTTGAATAAGCATACATTCAAGCCAATGGAGAACATTGTTCACATAGATGAGAAATGGTTTTACTTAACCAAAAACACACATAGATGCTACCTGGCACAATCAAAAACTGAACCACATATGGCATGCAAGAGCAAGAAATTTATCCCTAAGGTGATGTTCATGTGCGTTGTTAGTAGGCCTATATTTTCGGAATAGGGGAGTGTCATTTTTTATGGACAAATAGGGATGTGGTCATTTATTGAAAAGGTTGCAGCTAAAAGAAACAATAAGAAAAGGGTTGTTGGTACATTGAAGTTCAAACCAATTCAATCTACCACTAAGGAAGTGATAAAAGCTTGCCTAATCAATAATAGTTTTTGTTTAATTTTGAATGCAGTTTATTGTAAATATACTAATGAGTTGCTTGTTAATTTTCAGCTTCTTCCAGCAATCAAGAATAAGTGGCCTACATGTTTAAGTAAAACCTTATTCATCCAGCAAGATAATGCAAGACCCCACATTCATTAAGAAAGCAGAAAAATCAAATGGGTTTAACATATCATTGGTGCAACAACCACCTAATTCTCCTGATTTAAATGTCAATGATTTGGGATTTTTCAGGGCAATTCAAAGCTTGCAGCAGCAACAAGCATGTCAAAATGCAAGTGAATGATAGCGTATTTTTCAACACGCTGTTCTGCAAGTGTACAGACCACT
>JAPKLW010002277.1:35421-69444 GCA_026898455.1 Plectranthus barbatus | reverse complement strand
TCTAAGCATAAATATATCAATAAAATGCACAGAATGAGTGTTTATCAGTGAACTAGTTACAACAGTGATAACAAGTTTCAACATTCTTGAAGCAATGACACTAAACAAGGTGTTTCTATCCCTACAATGTTATTTCCTAGAGATAATGAAGGTAAAGGATTGCAACAACTATAAGTTGTCGCCTATGAAGAAGGATGCATTGTTGATGCAAAATGGTTTACTCAGAAATCTAGAGGTACCAATGGAGTTAGTTAAAGAATGCCTAGATTACTTGAATGAAGCTGGGCATGAAGCAAATGACATGGAAGGGCTCATTACATATTTGGGGATTATATTTTCTTTATTGTAAAGCATAGATAGGATAATGCATGTGCCTATATGCTGGGAATTTTTGTAAAGTATATGTGCAGCTATGTAGGGATTTTTGTAAAGCATATGTGAATTTTTAATGCAAATCATAGACTATGGCATGTAATCTTACACCCTAAACCCTACACAGTCTCAAGAAACCACTTCAAACATGGTCTAACACATTTCAGACATATATAGTATCATGAATGTGTTCAGTTTTACAAGTTTTGTGAGCAACATTAAATTATTTAAGGACTTAGAACCTATTTTACCACAGCAGAACATATAACCAACTATAGAAGCAATACAACCAGCAAATATAGAGCAATAGAACCAGCCATAGAAGCAATACAAGAAACAGCCATGCAAGAAACAACCATACAAGAACCAACCATACAAGCAGAACATAGAACCAGCCATACAAGAACATACAACCAACACAAAAATAAAAAAGTAGAGAGTAGACCAAATATTAGGAAACTGAATGTCCCAAAATTGCCGCACGACATCCATCTTTATCTCGTGTGGAAGAAGCCAATTGTGCGCTTCCATCGCCAGCCACTTTGACTCCTCCTCCACATCGAACTCGAGATACGTCTCCTTTCCACCACTCAGCACAGGTCCTTGGAGTGAGAAATAGTCACTGATGCACCCAAAAAAAGACAAGGGGGAATGCAGAACAACATGTCGGATCACTGTGTGAAATGGAGTCAACGAATCAACCTGGACGCATCATCATCATCGGTAGAATTGCCGACAAATGCTCCCAACGTATCATCATCTTGCATCATCGGTGCCTCAACCTAGGGAAAATCAGAAAAGGGAAAAGTGAATGTGCATCAGCTCAAGACAGCTTGTTCAACAAATCAGAGCACAAAGAAAAAAAACAACTTTAGAATATGTAAATATGAGCTAACACTTGACCAATACTTGAAGAAAAAAGATTTTATAGAAACACTTCACCTCGAGTTCAGTAGCAATCGTTGCTGGCGGAACCACGGCCGATTGCAGGCGTGGAGCCACGACCGGAGTCATTGGTGACAGATGGTAGTGAGAAGCAACGGTGGTTGAGATGCGGTGGTGATAAGGGGTGAGAAAAACCGAACTAAAACCGCCAAACCAAACCAAACCGACAGTTCGGTTTGGTTTTGGTTCGGTTTTTGAAGGTAGCGGTTTCGGTTCAGTTTGTGTTTTTTAAAGATTTTTTACTTTAATTTAAAAACCGAACTGAACCGCAAAAATATAATATATATATATATATATATATATATATATATAATATTTATATTTTTTTTTTATTTTTTTGTTTTAATAATAAAATATTTTTTTAAAAAGCCATAACTACCCCACCCCCCCCCCCCCCCCCGTCTCTCCCTCTCGACAATCGACCCTCACACACTACTCACCCTCAGCCAGTCAACCTTGGTTCCCCCCGACTCGCACTCGCCGGCGACGCGCCTCTCCCTCTCCATCACTCCCTCGCTGCGACACTCGCCGGCAACAGGTCGGCATCTCCCCCCAGCAACAGCAGACACGGCTCACGGTCCCCAGACTCCCCACTCCCCCCGGCAGTAGCAGCAACACGCAACACCATCAGGTTTGTTTGACACCAACACCAAGTCCAACGCCTTTATTTCATGTTGCTGTTGTATTAGAGTTGTAACTTGTATATGACTGCTGCTAGTCTGTTGCTATATTTCAGAAATTAAGATATATTGTTATATATTGATGTTGTAGCTTGCATGAGTATTAATATGAGTATGTATTACTGTTATATTTCACAAATTAAGAGCGGGGAAATTGCTATATATTGTTGTTGTATGAGTTGTATATGAGTATATATTGTTGTGGGTTGTTTTTTTCTAATGAATTTGCTAGTTGCTTTTTTTTCCATAGATGGTTGAACCTGAACAAACAAAGCAAGTTAATGATTCAACTACAACAAATACAAGGGTCAAAAGTGGAAGGTCGAGATTCGATGCATGGGACCATTTCACTACATTTGATGAGGGAGATGGAATGGGAAGAAAAGCCAAGTGCAATTACAGCAGTAAGATTTACTTGTCTGATCCTAAAAGGAATGGAACCACTACAATTATAAATCACTTGAATGCATGCAAGAAGCTTCCATGTACTCATGTTCTTAAACAATAAAATCTGTTATTACAACGTGTTAATAAGGGGGATAATAATCCATGTGCTACTCTTTCTAATTGGAAATTCGATCCGGATCTATGTAGAAGGAAATTAGTGGCAATGATTATTAAGGATGAGCTTCCATTCAAGTTAGTAGAGGGTGAGGGATTTATTGAGTTTATTGCTGCTTTGCAACCTTTATTTAAGATTCCTTCACGTTAGACAATATCTAGAGATTGTTATCAGCTGTATTTGACTGAAAATTTGGAATTGAGTGATTATTTTAAGAGATCTAGTGTTACTGTTTGTATTACCACTGATACTTGGACTTCTTTGCAAAGAATGAATTATATGTGCATAACTGCCCATTTTATCAACAAGGATTGGACTTTGGGTAAAAGGATTTTAAATTTTTGTGCGGTTGAAAGTCATAAGGGGATAAAATGGTTACGCAAATTCATATTTGTTTGAAAGAGTGGGGGATTGCAAAGATTTTTACTATTACAGTTGATAATGCAAGCTCAAATGATACATGTGTGACATCCTTGAAATCAAGATTATCTTCTTGTGGTTGCACTTATGTTAATGGAAAGTATTTGCATATGAGGTGTGTTGCTCACATTATTAACTTAATAGTGAGTGATGGATTAAAATAAATACATCCATCAATCAAAAAGATCCGAGATGGTGTTAGATTTGTGAAAAATTCCCCTGCTAGGATTGTGAGGTTTAATAAATATTGTGTTGAATAGAATATTGAGTGTAAGAAGATG
The DNA here is from genome assembly GCA_026898455.1 of Plectranthus barbatus. NCBI lineage: Eukaryota > Viridiplantae > Streptophyta > Magnoliopsida > Lamiales > Lamiaceae > Plectranthus > Plectranthus barbatus. The sequence goes on along the minus strand of JAPKLW010002277.1, from coordinate 66,184 downwards.
CTTTGTTTAGATGTGGCTACTAGGTGGAACTCAACCTATCTTATGTTGGATGTTGCTTGTAAGTTTGAAAAGGCTTTTGATGCATTTCAATTTTAAGATCCATTCTTTAAATTTGATCTTGAGGATGGACCTCCATTGTATGCTGATTGGGTAAATGCTAGAAAGATGGTTGAGGTTCTAGCACGTTTTTACCACTTGACTGTTAGGATTTCAGGTTCATTGTATCTGACTGCGAATGAGTTCTTTCATGAGATTACTACAGTCAGATGTTTGTTGAATAATTGGATGAAGAGTGTAGATGGGTATACAAGTGTGATGGCCACAAAAATGAAGGCCAAATTTGATAAGTATTGGGGGGGTCTGAAAAAAATGAACAAACTTCTATTTGTGGCTGTTATTGTTGATCCTAGATACAAGTTTGAGTTTCTTGAGTATGCATGTGATGAAGCCTATGGATCAGAAATTGGTAAAGTCATCTCTAAAGATGCATTGGGTGCCCTTCATGAGTTGTATGATGCTTACAAGTTGGCACACCAACCTTAAAGTGATGCATCAATGCAAAATGAGAATGATTCACAATCCGAGGTAGAGGATATTGACCATTATCACTTAGTTGATAAATTCAAAAAGAGGAAATGCTAAGTGGTGAGTCAATTGAAAAAGATTTAGAAGCTTACTTGAGAGAAAGTGTGGAGACAAAAATGCTAGCGACAAGGAAGAGTTTTAATATCTTAGATTGGTGGAAGATTAACCAAATTAGGTTTCCTATTCTTGCTCTTATTGCTCGAGATGTATTGCCGATGCCTATTTCTACAATAGCTTCTGAAACAGCTTTTAGTACTGGAGGTAGGGTTCTTGATGCTTTTAGGAGTTCTTTGTCTCCTAAGCTTGTGGAAAGTCTTATTTGCACTCAAGATTGGTTGATGAATTCGAAGACTTTAATTTCAATTGAAGAGGATTTAGATGGTCTAATGAAGCATGAAGCAGGTTTGTAATTTATTTGTTACTAGCTTATAATTTACTTTTTTTACATTGATAAGAATTTAATTATTCCTACTTTAGATTTGATTGATTCTTAGGTTTGGAGAATCTTAGCATGGAAGAGTTGGCTGAGAAGATGAATGCACGTGATGAATGTGAAAAATGAAAAAGTTTTGCAATTTATTTACTATTAATTTATAATTTATTTTACTTTTTTTGCTTAATTTATTTATTTATTAATTTTTTATTTAATTTATTGCTCCTGTTAATTTTAATATTTGTAATTTGATTGATTCTTAGGTTTCAAATTGAAGGAGTTGGCAAAGAAGTTTCAAGAAAACAAGTAGTAGAGGAGATTCAAGAACTTGTGTATTTGGAGTTATTTATGAACTTGTGGATTTGAATTGTTATTTATGAATTTGTGTATTTGGATTTATGATTATACTTATTTGTTGAACTCTTGGGATTGTATTTGGTGTATTTGTACTTTTAATGAATGTTGGAACATGAAAATTTATGTTTTACTTCAAGCATTGTGAAAAATACGTAGAAAAAGTTTGGTTTAAACCAAAACTGTGTTGTTCGGTGCGATTTGGTTCGGTTCGGTGCAAATTGCCAAACCGAACCGAAACTGCCCATTCGGTTCGGTGCAGTTTCGATGCGATTTACATTATGCTAGCGGTACGGTTCAGTTTGGTTTTTTTGGCTTTGCAGTTTGGCGGTTTGGGCGGTTCGATTCGGTTTTCAGACCGAACCGACCATTGCTTACCCCTAGTGGTGACAGACGGTTGGACACCGGCATTGCAGGCGCGGAGCCACAACCGGAGTCGTTGGTGACAAACGATGGTGAGATGCGGTGGTGACAGACGGTTGGACATCGGCATTGCAGGCGGAGCCACGGCCGGTTGCAGGCGCGGAGCCACGACCGGAGTTGTTGGTGACAGACAGTGGTGAGAAGCGGTGGTGGCTGAGCAGTCTGCTCCTCCGACCCCCACAAGCTCTTCACGACGTGGTTGCAGGCGGAGCCACAGCCGGAGTCGTGACGGGGTTGGAGGTCGATGGTGAGAGGCGGTGGTGAGTTCGTGTAGAGAGAGAAGGAGCAGCGGCGCATGTAGGGGAAAATGAGAATGAATTTTGAGGGGTGGGGATTTAAATTCAGAGGGGTAAGGTGGGAATTTGAAGGATATTGGGGGTAGGGTAGTAATTTTAAGTGTAGTTAATTTTGAATATGTTTTATTAATTTTTTGCCAAATTTGGAAACATGTCTAATAAATGAGATGGACCGAAAAGGAATACGCGTCATATGACGGACGGAGAGAGTATAATTTATTATTATCAAAACGAGACAGCTAGGCTCATTTCAAAACATAGGCCTGAACCTGTTTTTTCAAAAAGGCTTTTTAAAAAACTCGAGCCTAAACTCTTTAACAAATTGATTGAGCCAAACTTATCCTATGATAGATTAGGCAAAAGTTCATTGTCGGATAGTATGACATATTCCCACCCCTTATCTTTTCTTATAATAACTTCTATTTATGTTCCATTTTCATTCAAAATTATATCATCCATGTTTATTTTACACCAACCTACAAATTAGCTTTTGCCATATTTGGTGCACCGTAAAAATTATGCTTCAATGTACCAAAAAGGTGTCATAATCACAAATTGAATAAAGAGGAAAGCAATCAACCTAATTAAGTACATGTACCTTGCAATTCCCATTTAGGCTTCCTATACATCATATTATAAGTAAAACATGGCACATTATATCATCTAAGCATATATTATCACTACCATAAACATGATAACCATTTATAATATTTAATAATAATATAACAATACTCAAAATTCTATGAGAATCTTGATTTATAGTGGTCCAACAAAATCCAACATAAGTGCATATGCAAATGATAGGAGTCATAGATTAGGCTGCCCAACTGCAGGAAGTGCAAATATAATACTCCCTCCGTCCCGTTACAATTGTCGCCTTTCTTTTCGGCACGGAAATTAAGAGTTGTGAGTGTAGAATGAGTTAGTGGGATTAATATTTTATTGTTGAGTGTGAAAAAGTTGCCTTTTTTGGAAATGTGACAATTTGGTTGAGACGCCCAATTTGATAAGTGTGACAATTCAAGTGGGACGGAGGGAGTACTATATTTCTAAAGGAATGGCCCACAATCACACTAAACAACACCCCCTTTTACATTAATTACAAATCATTATTTCCCTAAATTCATCTAAGTTGGACTCACTAATAAAAATAAGTTTGTGAATTGGAGATTAGATCTCTGATGTGGACCTTTAACTGATAAACATGTCCCCTTCGCCCTTATCCTTTTACTTTATTTAACATTATAATAACTACATTATCACTTTCACAACACAACATTGTAATAATTATTTTAATAATGTATACATTTTTTTTTCCACTATAAAAAATTATATCCTAGATCTTTTATTAGATATGCCTGATTTGGACATCTTTGAAGCGATAAAGTATTACTATATTCACTTGAAGACTTTTCTTTTGATAGAATTTATTTTGTGTTGAAAATCTTACTCTAAAAATCCCATTGATAAAAAAAAACCCACTTCTTATGAATTTATTCACTTAAAGACTTTTCTTGTAATTGAATTTATTTTGTGTTAAAAATCTTACCCTAAAAATCCCATTAATTAAAAAAAAACTTCTTATGAATTCAATGAAACTCGGATTTAGTTCATAGATTATTGAAGTAGAAATTACTCTAGCGGGATTGAATTTATCTATTTTCTCTCAAAAAAAAAATGAAAAACGTGAAGTGGGAAGTAGGATGAAAATAGTGTTCTTATATATATATTTTTTTTAAAAAAAGTTCAAAAGCAAATATACTAATTGTAAATAAAATATTGTAAACAATAAATTTTGATTATATATAAATAAGTGAAATAAAAGCATCACGAGACCCCCTTTCATAAATACCTTTTCAAATTCCAAACCTAAAAAACTAATTCAGAGCAACAAAATACATGTGCATATAAAATTGAAAATTATTAATGCTCAAAAGAAAATTAAAAGTATAATAAAATTATGAAATTCATTTATATTGGGTTGTAGCTAAAAGTTTTAGTTATCAATTAATTATAATCTTTCATTATTATTGTTATTTTCAATTCAAATTCAAAATATTTTATTCCAAAATCGATAAAACATTTTCAACAGAACTCCAAATACATTAAAATATAAAATTTGTACAGTACGTCGAATTTCTTTCTCCTAAATTAAAAAAACAACAAAATAGATAATTAATCACCAACCAACAACCTTCTCTGCCCGACCCGTTAAACCGACCCGAATTCGGAAAGGAAAAAAAAACCAACGCTTCAGTGGGAGTCAAACTGTCAGAGACATGATATTCACACCGCCAAAGAAAAAAACTAAACCGCCGCCCGAGTTCACATGTAATCCGGACTCGCCTCGCCGGCCGAGTCACCTCGCCGCCCCCTCCGATCCAGCGAGTTCTCCCTCACCAGCTTCGCGTAGATTCTCTCTCGCAGCTCTCTCCCCGACTCCACTCGCTCCATCACCGGCTCCTCCTCGCACGACCCTCCCCATGCATCGAATGCGCTAAGTCCCGACCGAGTCTGCGCTCGGATCGGAGTCGACGGAAGGCTCATGAACCCGGGCCTAGGGCTCCGCGGCGAGCCCAGCCCGAGACCCCACGACGGCGGGCTCATGCTCAATCCCATTCCTATCTTCATCTTGCTCAGCTGCAGGCATCGCATTGACTCGGCCAACTGGCTGACGGAGTTCAGACTCATCGACCCGCACGGGGAGATCGGAGGCGAGCCGGTGGTCGGCGACGTCGGCGGAGGGGAGTACAGCGTCGAGTTGGGCGAGGAGCCGAAGACGCCGATACCGACGAGCGAGTCGTGCCCGGGTCGACTCGGCGACGCGTCGGGGCTGGTGGAGGAGAACGGCAGCACACGCAGCTGGTCGGGGGTGTGCGCGAAGAAGCAGACGCGGCGGCGGCAGTGGGTCCCGTCCTTGCACGGCTGCGTGCGGTAGCGCGCCGGGTGCAGCCACGACTCGAACACGCCGTGCGCGTACTCGCAGGCGTCGCCGCGGGCGCACTCCCCGCGGCGGAAGTCGGGGCACGCCCCGCCGGAGTAGTGGTGGCGCCGCGGGTCCCGCCGCCGCGCCTTCTCCCCCGGGTGCGCGAACGGGCACTCCGTCCAATCGTGCGACCGCGCGATCGCGCATTTCTTCACCTTGAACTCGAACATGCGGAAATCGTCGCAGGAGAAGGCGTCGTCGAAGGCGTCGAACCCCGGAACGACGTCGTCTTCCTTGTTCGACGGCAGGTAGCGATGCAGCGCCGCCACAGCGGCGTCGTATTGGCTGCTCAGAGAAGCCGACATGGGGGAGTGAATGTGGGCCGTCGGATCGTCCACGTAGTGATCCCATGCCGGGATTTGGACGGTTGGATTTGACCGAGGACGATCTCCGGTCATCATCATCATCTTCTTTTCTCTTTTTTTTTTCACTAAAAATTTATTAATTTCTTTTTTTTTTTTCCCAACTTCACTTGAATGGCAGTGTCATGATCACCAGGAATTCGGAAGCGGGGGTTCCAATATAAACTGTAAAATTTTAACCATGGTTAAATTTTTTAACTCAACCATAGTTAGGTTAAAATATCTACCACTAATTTACTAATTTTTTTTAAATATTTTTAACCTCTTTTATTTATTCATTAAGACTGACAAGTGGGGATAAATAATTAAAGCCATTTATTTACTTCCACTGAAAATTCAATTCTATATATTTTGGTGAATAAAATAAAATAAGGACTATTTTGTTGGATATGCAAGTAAAGCAAATATTTCCCAAGTTTTTGTAACATTCAAAAATTTGGGCATTTTTTTCAGCTTCAGGTGTCTGCATCTCCCCTTCCCTTTTCCAATAATCTATTATTTTCTTGTTTAGGAAATTTTCATGCATTGCTCAAATATGGAGCATTTTTTTCATTTCTAATTCTTTTCAATTTACCCAAATCATTATTTCTTATTTCATGGATAGATTTTCCATGAATGAGAGCCACACTACCAATTATGAAATTGTACGATGGTACTATGATTATTACATATATTTATGAAATTAGATACGACTATCAAATGAAAATCATAATTAATATGTTTTTTTTTTTTTTTGTGTTGCCTAATATGCTTGTCTTTCACTCATGCCCAAGCACTATCTTGTCCAACTCATTATTGGAAAATTTAGTTAAATTTCATCGTCATTGTCCTAACCTTTTTTACTTCTTTTTCTTAGCCTAGTTAGTCGGTATTTCAATTTAATATTATCCAGATATTTTACTTGCAGAGGAGTAAATGAGTCCACTTACTTACAAATTTACTAAAAGCTCATTTGAGTTTGTCTAGTAATGTTAGTTTATTGGAGGTATTAAATTTAAGTTTTACAATATTTAACTTGTGAACTCATTAAGTTAATTAATAATTTAAAATGTAAGACTATTGATTTTATGAATCTAGTATTTTTAATACTTTAAAGAGTGATAAGTACAATAATTTTTTTTTATCATCTTTGATAGTTAGAAAAAAAAATGAATGAATTTGAGTAATGGGTTTTTTTCTAAAAAGATTTTTTTTAAAAAAAAAGAATTAAATAATGATTATTTAAATATAATTCTAATTTTAAAAAATTCGTTTAACTAAATATCTAATGTTGAGTTAAGTTCATGAATATAAAAATATTCTATAATAAAATTTGAAGCTCGAACCAATAATAAATAAATCAAAATTCAGCAAGTCACTGTTCGATTCGACCACACCCTTATATATTATTATAAAATATCCAAGGTATAGTAGCTCTTTTGTGGTCCTTCTATACAAATTTGAATTTGCAAGGGTTAAACAAATGTAAAATGTGTAACATGTGAAAGAAAAAAAAAAACACAATGTTACGTTACAATGAAATTAACCATTAGGGGATAGATTTTCGATCATTTAACCTTAGTAAATCTTGGATATCTCCCCTTTTTGGAGGGCATTTATTCGGACTCAATATGTTATATGAGGTAAATATTTACCCAAAATCTTACATTTGGATACATAATATTCCGAGTTAATATAATACACTGAATTAAAAGAAGTTATTTTTCAATCTTTCCAATTATCTATTAAGAATTTTGAAAGCTCTCATTATTTATTTGGCGTCATAGTCTAAAAGTTCTTCCTAATCATATCATTTTTCCATAATAGTGAAGATTATTTATTGAATCTAAAATAATGAAGATTAAAATATCTTGAAAACGGCAGGGAATGAAAGAAAGAAATGAATTATTAGTTTGAATTTTGTAAAACTAATAGTATATTTATATTGTAGTGACATGAAATATTATGTGTCTATATATTATTTTTCTGTGCATGATTTTTACTAGTGTTAAATATTCAAAGTTCTTGCTCTAAATATTTATATATAAAAGTTTGAGATAGATTTAAAACCTATTTAAAATTTTAACATATAATTAAATATTTTTTGTTTTATATAATGTCTTATTAATTGTTTTATTATTACGTGAATTTTATGTGAAACATGTGCTTTTGTGAGATACACGAGACATTATAATTGGAATGTGATTTGAATGTGCATTCTAATCAGAGAGAGCTAATTTCGATTGGGATTCAGAGCAATCTGATTAAAATGACATTATTTCAATCATAATAAAAGCATTTCGATCGGGATATACTATACACAAAAAGGCATTCCGATCGAAATGCGACATGTCTTATCTTTTTGCACAAAAATATTGTCTCACACGAGACACAAGATTTTACCTTATTTGTTGATTTCATACATTGGTGTGGGTGAAAATTGATTAGATAATGTATGAAGCTAAATGGGAAATCTAAGAATGGAAAGACGGTAAATGCTAGACATAATATCGATTATGTTGATGTAAGATTTGGTTGCATTTGATACAAGTTTGGGATTTGTTTGCTAAGAAAGATTCATGTTTGTGTACATTTAATACTCCATTTATAGTACAATAATTTTCAGCTAACGCCCATTCTTATAAGGTGGAATCTCTTGAGCTAAAAGTAACTCCAGAATCCTCCACGCCTCATGGTTCGCTGAATGGATGTATCATTTCGGAATTATCAAACTGTTGACTCAAAATAGTCTGTCGACCCGACTCGTCGATCAATGTTGAGCTGGGAGAACCATTCTATTGAAACCAACTCATCGAGATGGTGAGACCTTTGATTCAAAAAACCTCTTTTTCATCAAACCGATCAACTTATTGGATCAATTCCAATTGAACTTTTTTATTGGTCGTGGACTTTAGACTTTGAATGAGCTTTTTGTTATAGAGCATAACATATATAAATAACCGTAAATAATGTATATTACAATGCGTGTTGTGAATACAAGCTCTTCGGTCAGCAATATTTTGGGCCGAATCACTCCCCCAAGGCGAAAAGACTCGTTCGGACAAAAAATAAAGTCAAGATCAAAGAAGTAGTTCAAGTACAAAGTCAACACCCTAGTCAACGGGATGCGATTTTCACTTAATGATGCATTTATTGTATTTGACCTCTATAAATAGGACTTTATTTATTGTACAAACATACATTGAATTCAGCAATAAATAACTAAAGCATCAAAGCTCTACTAGCACAAAAATAATAATCCTAATTATATATATTCTCTATTGCAATTTTGTTGTTATCTTTATCTAATATTCTTATAAAAAAAGTCACCAAATTCGAGTATTAATAATGTGTGTGACCTTTTTACCATATATATATATATATATAAATTTATATATTCAAATAAAATTACATCTACAAGTCTATCATAACTTTTCTTTTAGAATAAGAATATAAGAATAATTTCGTTAAAATACAATATTTTACAAAATAGGAAGAAATAATTTCTGCAACACCCCCTACTCTCCTACACAAGTTTCTCTCTCCTAGCTTTTAATACAATCGGGTTTGTTTAAAACTGAGCCAGAATTGACCCCCACAGTGGTCAATATATCGTCAATTTTCCCAAAAAAATCGGCAAATAATCGCCGGCGTAGATATTTATTTGTGGAATAATTAGGCGAGGCGAGGGGGGGCACGTGGATGGATGTTTTGTAGAGAAGCTTTCCTTAAAGCTGACCGCTCAGCGTGGGTGCGATTAATCGTGGGGCCGTCGGCGTGTTTTAAAATTTATTTACCTCAAACGTGTCCCCCAGGCGTTCACTGTAGACAAAACACCTTTTAGTTGAGCTAATTTGCGCCACCCGTTGTTGATTTTTGAGCCTTACCGTACTACAATCTGTACGGTTAAATGTTTTATATTTCCACTTTGGTCCATTTTATTTTGTGGTGAGAATTCACTTAAATCTTACACTTTTCGTCCCGAATCATTAATTTCAATTTTTTATGGGACATAATAATTAATATTTTCTCCGTCCCATCTTATTAGTTATATTTTTAATTTTCGTCTGTTCCGTAGAATTAGTCTCATTTTCTAAAATGAAAAAATATCTTTTCACATCAATAAAATATTAATTTTATTACAATTACAAACATTAGTAATTGTGCCAAAATTAAATGGGACTATTAACCCAAAACGGAGGGAGTATTTATAAGCATAGTAAAAGTAATATTTTATGATGTAAGAAGATTAATTTCTATTTTAGGAAATTAATCTCATTTAATAAGAAGATAAAAATAGAAAATGGAACCAACCTGACAGTAACTATATATTATTTTTATGCATTTACTTTTCAGGGTTTTTAGTTGAAAAGGAAATTTAATCCTCTAAATTCTTATTTTATTCATGTAAACTTCATCCGACTGAGATAAATTTAAAAGTAGGATTATTTTTAAATGCACTTGTGTTAATATAATAATAAATCATTATATTAAAAGTATTTATTTTTTATAGCTATGAAAGTTAATCAAAGGCTTATGTACATATTTTTTTTATTAAGGTATATAAAATATGAATTTAATAAAAGGATAACTTTTTCAAGATAATTTGTTTAACGAATTTACTCTTTCTTTGAATATTATTGGCCTCGAATCTGAGTCATTTTCATGAGTTAAAATATGAATTATTAATAAATAACTTGATTCATTTACAGTTCTACATTAAATAACGCGAACATTAATTTTCATGATATATTAAAAAATAATTCTTTAAATTTAAAAATGTTGCATTGAATATATGTGAGTTTGGAATGAATCATATGGAAACTTGGGTGGATATGTTAATATGAACAAATTTAAAATCTTTGATTTTAATAGATGAATTATTTTGATTAATCTTTTAATAGACAATTATGCATTTCGAATAATCATAAGTACTAACTAATGAAACATAATATATTAACAACCACTTCATACATAAAGTTTGCTTATTTAATTTGTTTAGAACACACTATTTACATGGGATATATGCTATAAAATTGCAAATGAAAATAAACCACATGTGACTTTTAAAAAAAATGCTTAAGTTTATAAAAACTATCTTTTATATATGTCTTGTTGAATCGAGCAATTTCTAACTATATGTTTTTCAATTCATTGAAATTATATTTTATGAGTTTCTCAAATAAAAAGATGGAATAATTTTCAATTTCAACAAGACATGCTACTGCAAAATTACAGATAAAATGAATGCTTATAAACAATAGTATTATTCCTACAACTACCAAGAAAAAACAAAATAAATGCACTTTACTATAGTAGTTTGCCACCTTTATTATTATTATTATCTTCGTTCAAAGAATGTGTACAGGTTCTAGAACTTTAATATAGTAATTCACAATAATTGAGAATGCAATTTTGCCAATTTATTATTTTCTTCAAAATATTTGGATAAAATTGTCTTTATTGTGTAAATGCAATGTTCCTTTGTCAAAAATATATTGGGTTTGGGTGTCCATGCTCGGAGTGTAGTTATAAAAGTACTTTATTTGGACTAAGAAGTCATAAATTCGAATTTCTTTGGAAATATCTGTGTGTTTACGTTTAGATGAATGTATTTATATTCAATATATAGCTAGGGCAATACAATATAACTATGTGAAATTATTATATTTATTTTTTGAGAGAATTATATATTTTTAAAATTTTTATACAATGCTACTGATGATTATGAATATATTATATGTATTATAAAAATGTTCAATATTTAAAATAAAACTTTATATTATAAGTTTTAAAAAACTTTCTTGTACATTGCATTTTAGAACTTTATTTTTTAAATTGTGGTCCCTTATTTTCTTGGAGTTCTTCATTCATACAACTTTTTTCAATCCTTTCCTTTTGGGTTGTATTCAATCATTAATGGAATATCTTTGACGATTTTGAACAAATAAATAATAAAATCAACAAAATTCAATTGGTAAGTAATTAAATAAATCGAATTGTAATAAAAAAAATTGATTTTCTTTACGAAGTTGAGTCAGTCCATTTTCCCATGTATTTGCAATGTGGGTTGTGCTAATTTCAAACCATTTTTTAATTAGACTTTTTATATATTATTCACATAGTTAAATATCACATTATGTTTCTAATTTTATGGTAAATCTATTGTAAAGCCAACTAATAATTAATTTTAATATCGACATTGCATTGTCACGTATGTTTTTATTCAATATAATTATTTTAGTATGAAAATCCAAAAGTTATCTTGTGAGGAAATTTCAATTCAACCACATACATTTAACTAACTTTCAATAAACAAAAATAGAAAAAAAAATATTATACACTGAAAGTAATTTTTTATTTTTTTAAACAATGATTTATATGAATTTATAGTTAAAGGGGTTGTGGCCATTCTAGTTATAAGGATATTGATTGTTTATTTAATATTGGTGTAGTGGCAAATAGAAATAATTGGCAAACGATAGGGATAGAGAGATGCTTTTAAGTTATAACATAATTATTGCTTCGAATTATGAATTAGGCCTTGAATAGGCCATCCTCGACATGGAAGGTTGTCTAGAAAATTCATTTTCTCAAGAACAACTTCAATCAAAATAAGTATAAATTTTATTTTATTTCACAAAAGTAATCCAATGGATGAATTTTATTTCCTTAATTTAGGAGAGTATTATACTTATCAATAGTGCCATCAACTTTATACTTTCTTTTCAATATTCACTTGCATTCTAAGGATCTACAACCTTTAAAAAGAACAGTAAGAATCTATTTCAATCTCAATGTTGATAGCTTCTTGTCATAATAAGATATCTGATCGAGTTAGAGCATCTCTAATAGTTATTGGTTCATTATATAACATATATTCAAAGAAGTTAGGACCAAGATTTTTAGCTATTATAGCTCTTTGACTATGTCTTTGTTCTTCCTCAACATGATTAGAACTATAGTCTCTTCTAGAGTTCTCTTTCGAGACTTTATGGTGCATCATCCTTAGTTTTGCATGGATAGATGTGTTCAAAGAATATGATATTCTTTGACTCTATTGTAGTTCCCTTAGTCACATTCAGGATTTTTTGATTTGTAGACTAGGAACCAATAAGATGCACTATTTAGGGCATAATTTATACAAATGCAATCAATTATTTTAGAACCAATTAACACTGGTTTGGATATAGGCACCTCAACTCTAGTCAAACACCCCCAGCTTTGAGGTATTTATAAGAAGGCTTATGGCCTTTCCACATTTCATAGGGAGTCACATTTCCCTTTTAGTGGAATCTTGTTTAAGATATAATTAGTTGTTAAGACAGTTTTTCCTCACATATTTTGGAGTAGTCCATAACTAATCAACAAAGCATTCATAATTTCTTTTAGAGTTCCATTTTTTTCTCTCGGCAATACCATTGGCATTGGATTAAGCTGAGCATGGTGCATTTGTTTGATGGATTATGCCTGAGGTAGCACATAACACTTCAAACGGAGCTACATATTCTCTACCTCAATCACTTCGAATCACCTTGATTTTACAACTAAATTGATTATTAGCCACTTCTTTATTATTTTTAAGGCTTTTATTGCTTCATCTTTACTTCTTAATAAATAAATATAAAAATATCTTGTGCAATCATCCATTAAAGTACAAAATACTTTTTTCTCACCTCTATTTTACACAAATTTCAAATCACATAAATCAATGTGTATTAATTCTAGAGGTTTTGTGCTTCTTTCAAATGAATGAAATGATAATTTTGTCATTTTCGCTTCAACACAAACTTCACATTTGTTTTGTTTGAATTTAGTCACTTTTAATTAATTTATATTTACTAATTTTTAAAGCATTTAGATTTACATGTCCTAATCGAATATGCCATAAATTAGAGCACTCAATCAAGTAAGCAGAAGAATATTAAACTTTATTGATAACTTATTTGGCTTGGCATCGTGCCATTACATTCATCTTAAAAAGACCACTAGCTAGATAGCCTTAGCGAAATAACTTTTCGAACTTAGACAAAATATGCTTCTCGGACTCAATAACAAGTTTGAAACCAAGATTAGCCAGGGGGAGCCCGAGACGAGATTATCTCGAGTGTGTGGGATAAGCAGCACATCCGTCAAGGTGAAGTCATTTTCACTCTTGAGCCCAAGGACCACATTTTCAAAATCAGCCACATCAGATGAGGTTTGGTTGCCCAAGTGAAGCTTACTTCCATCAACAACAATGTATGGAGCAAAAACATTCATATCGGAGGTCACGTGACAGGTTTCATATGTGTCAATAAACTATTCCCTAGGATTGTCCACATGGTAGACTTCAAAAACAACAACACACAAATCATCATCCCAATCATCATTCAGTTCAACATTGTAAGTTATCAATTCTCATTTGCCCATGCCTTTAGCCTTGGGCTTCTTGCACTGTCCGGCCATGTGGCCAAGCATGCCACAGTTGTAGCAATCATCTTTGAACTTAAGCTCTTTTACGACGACGTATTTATTTGATTGGGTAGACTGATAAGTTCGTTATTTCACTAACTTATTAATTAGTTTCTAGCTCATTTAGTGTTCAAGATGCGCGATTTTCATGTTTATTTGTGCATCGTAGTGTTCGTGTGTTATATTTGTGTTTGATGGTGAATTTTCGCAGGAAAAGAGGTAAAATTCGAATAATGAAGAAAATAGTGCTGAATGAAGCTCCATTTTGACCGACACAGACCTTGTGTCGATTGACACAAAGGTTGACGGAGGAAGAAATTTCGACCGAGGAGGAAGTCGGCACGAAGTTGTGTGTCGACCGATGCGGACACATGTTGGTCGATGTGAATGGATCGATGCTGATGTGGCATCGACGAAGGATGTGTCGAAGGAATGAAGTGTGTCGACCGACGCGGACTTCCAGCTCGGGAAATTTGTGATTTTTGGGGAACTTTTGCCATGTTTAATCTCATACCTTGTGGGGATCATTACTACACCTATATAAACACATGTAATTTTCAGTTTTAGGGTTAGACACCTTATTTTCAGAGCTCTAATGATTTTCTAAGGCAGAATTGAGATTTTATTTTGTATCTGGGAGATTGAAGACAATTGTTAGAACTGGATCAATCTCGAGACTCTGTTTTGAATCAATGCAAGTTTATTTCAGATTTTATCTTTTCATAATGTGTTTAATTATGAATTTCATGAACTAAATTCCTAATCAGATTCTAGGGATATAAAACCATCCTGAAGGCGTGTTTATGGATTAATTTAATCTAATGTCTTCCCTTGCTTGATTAATGAAATTATGTGCTTTAATTGAAACCTAGATTTGTTGGCCACTTATTTAGGTTGTTAGTTAATTAATTTGAGACTCAAAAAGTGATAATTGATTAACAGGAAAAGAATTTCATAATATGATCATTTATTCTTGTCTTAAAATGAGGGAATTAGATTGTAGGAATTAATCTGCTGATTGTTTGAGTTATTGAATTATTCTTGAGACTGAAAGGGCAAAGTGAATTCGATAATCTACTTTGTAAATTGTCAAACCATGAAATTTATAATATTTTTCTGATTACCATCTTGCGAGGAATTAAATTGGTATTTGACGAATTTGTCTATTACATATCGGGAAGGATAGTAATAAAATCTCTAGAATCTGAATCTTTGCATATGATTTAAAACCCATTTAAACTCTTCTGCTTTGTTTTATTTAAGTTGTTTGAAACTTGGTTCTAATTTAGTTTTTCAAATTATTCTTGTTGAGGGTGTTTTTGTTAAGAAACAAGGCCCCAAGAACTTTGTACAAAAATAGCAATGGAAAATAACTTGAAATACAATTTAAAGTAAATGGATGAAACAAAATAAAGTCAAACAAATTTGTAACACAAGATCGAGCTGAATTAGCTGCCCTTCCACCAGCTCGAACTCTCTTTCTTTCAACAGAAATTACAATCACTTTTCTTTCAAATACAATATAGTTTTTTGCATATATGAGCTTAAGTGTCGAAATATCGACTTACAAAGGCATATTGATAAGGGTTTACGAGCTACTACGGTTTCCTATCTTTCCGCCAAGTAGCATTTCTGAGTTTCGGGTCTACCGCGCATGTTTCCAGACCGTTTCCTGAAGCTCCGCAATCATAACTCCTCGTCATTTATTGTCTCTTTCTGACCATTGGGCAGCTCACTTGATTCATCCGTTGCGTCAGCTCCATACGCCGGAGTGTTTCTCAGTTGAGTCGAACTACCTTTAATAAAATTGCTTCCAGTCGAACTGCTTTACTCGGTCTCACTTGGTCGAACTGTCTTCGACTATTTTTTGCTGGGTTGATCCTCTCCTTTCTCCTGCACAATAACGTGGGTCGTATATTTTGACCTGAGGTTGGGCCGTTTAATACTGACCCCCAACAATAGCCCCTTTGAATTAACAGGATACTCCGTGGAGAGCCCAGTAGGACGAATAATTGAATGTATGAATGTCAATTTAATAGGAAAACCGTAAATATTTCTAGATGTCGGCTATTCAAACTCTTCAAAAAGTGAGAGTTCAGTATAATTCGAAGTTCTTTAATAGTGTCTTCTTAGCTCAAAGGATCAATTCCTCTGTGGGTGACCCTTCTTACTCGTGCAACTCCATAAAGTCGCAACGAGTGCCACTGTTGCGGGCCCAAAACCATAGCATTTGTGCAAGGACAGTTCGGGTTCTGTCCGATTATAGCCATCTGGTTAGCCCCTACAAGTCGTTCTAGCTCTTTTTTTGGGTCTTTTATGAGGTTCGTGACCTCTTCAATGTGAGTATGGAACGAGGGAAGATGTTCCTTCTTGATAAGTTTTACAACAACCAGATCAAGCGAACCCTTTTTGCCGAAGTTCTATATTTCGAACTATTTTTTAATTTTACCGCCTAGTGTAATGGCAATTGCGTAATTATCGCAAAAATAAAGGGGAATTGTGGACAGTTGAACGGGTACGAGCCCTTTAACTGTCGTTTTTTGGGATTTGATTGTTACACTTCTCAAGACACATTCTTTCTCTTTCTCTTTCTCTTTCCTTTCTCTCTCCCTTCCCTGCGATTTTTGGCGACCGATTTCTTGCATTTTTCTTCAGCGATCGTTCCAAATTTCTCATCTTCCAAAGGAGAAAAGGTAATTCCTCCCCTTTTTTCTAGTTTTTTTGTTTCTTGGTTTCTGTATCTCCGGGGGTTCGAGAAGGGGTAGAACTAGGGTTCCAGTAAGATGTCGACTTACTGGTCGTACGTCTTCTTCTTTTTTTTTTAGGTTTTTGTCTCTTTTTTAAGAATGTCTTAAAGTTCTGATTCTCAAAATCCCAAGAGTCCTAGGGATTCAACCCAACACCACCATTTACTCCTTCCCTCGAAAGGGATCCTAATGTCGATGATAAGTTCATTATTATACTCACTTATCTATATTATTTTCTACTATTTTATGTAGTTTTATTGAGATTATATATATATTTTATGCATGAGTCTATATTGTGTGGTAATATGCGTGCTTTGGTGTGTTTCTACAGGTTTTTAGGCCAAATTCACTGAAAAAACCATTCCGAAAGTAGTGACGTGCAAGAGTAGCAGTGAAGAGTTCTTCCACGTGAGTAATTCGGGATATTGGTGCATGGAAATGGATAGAGCTTCGAGTTAGCTTTCCAACGCAACTGGAATCGGGTCAATCGGAGTTCAGGAGAGGAAGTTATGGCTAAAACCGTGAGACCGTGCAGAAGGGGCGAGACAGTACCACATCGATCGATGTGGAATTCACATCGATTAACGTGGATGTTTCACGTCGATCAATGTGGAAGCCACGTCGATCGACGCGAATCTGCTAGCACGAAAATTCGATTAAACTCGAATTATTTCATATCTTTGGCCCTAGATTTGATAGGATACACATCCAACTATATATATATCCTAGTAATTTTGACTTTAGAAGCATCCATCATCATATTTTCATTCTGCAATTTAGTTTTGAGAGTTGGGAAACACGAAACCCTTTATTTTTCTTGTAAGTTCTTTACTTTTATGCAATTTAATATGTTTTCTTTCGGATTTTTATCTGCGATGAGTGTCTAGAAACCCTAGCGGGTTCTAGGGCATTGAACGATTGATCTTGAATGCATGTTTAATTAATTAACTCAAAAGCTTGGTTTTGAATTACTGTTTGAATTGTTAGGATCTAGAATTAATCAGATCGAAAGATAGCATCAAGTCTAGGTTTACAGTTATTGATTGAAGGACTGAAAAGTGAAAATCCATAACAGGAAAAGGAATTTGAATGCAATTAAAATATCTGTCCTAAGGGAAGATAATAATTGTAGGGATTATTAATCTGTGGAAGTATAAAAGGTTGATTATTACTGTGTTATGAAGGTCTTACATTCACATAATAGTAACCTAGGCTATAATTGTCCGCCCAAGAATTTATAGTATTTTTATGATTTCCCACCAATGCGAGTTAATTGATTTGCATGTATTCTGATTAATTGTTCGCCCTAGAATCTGTGTTCTTTTAAATTTGATTTCATAAACCCCTTTAATTTTCAGTATTGTTTTCTTTATTTTCCAAATTAAAACCCTAATTTTCTGTTCACTCAAACAATGAATCTTAGGATCATAGCTAGTACATAGGATAATTTCCCCACACAATTCCCTTGGGTTCGACTTGAGTTATAAATTTTATTTATCACTGTTGCTCTAATTAATCCGTTAGAAATAACAGTGATCAACCGTCAATTTTACCGGGTCGGATTGGAGCCTACTTCTCCATGGGCTGGAGAGATCTAAATTCTCCGGCAAGAGGAAGATTATCGAAGAATCTTCCGAGGAGACCTCTTCGTCATCCGAATTCGAGGGAGACAAAACTCTTTCAGAGACGCTACAAAGACTAGAATGTGCCATGGGGGGAGGTGAGACCATTGGTATTGGTCGAGAGATTGTGGAGGTCGTCTCAGAGCCCGAGATGGCCGATGATAGGGTCCTCCCCAATGGATGGGAATCCCATCGGGTCTTGGGGGCAGTTTCTGAGGTTACCAGGGAGAAGATAATGGCCATGGCGGACTCCGTGCCATGCCACAACATCGTCTACATCATCCCCAAGCCCTATCGGAGATGCTTCAACCCACTGGTCGGGTTTGTGACCTTTTACTTTGCGGCAATGGAGAACGGGGTTGAACTTCCTGTACATCCCTTCTTCTGCGAAGTCCTTGCCTCTTACAACATCTCTCCTTTCCAGCTCGCTCCAAATAGTTTATGTCACCTCGTCAGGGTACTCTTAGCCTGGATGGATCTAAGGCTCAGCCTCCCGATGATCCGGGAGTGGCACTATATGTATCGAATGAACTAGTGCAGAGACAAACACAATTATTATTTCACTCGCTGGGCTTCGAGGAGATCATCACTGGTAAAGAAGCCCCCATCGAACTCCCCGGACTGGTGGACCTCTTTCTTCTACCTTAAACCTGAACCAGTCCATCCTGAATTCCTCAGACATGGTGGGGTGCCGATTCGTGGGTCACCATCCTTCATCTGTCTCAATTATTATTGCTTTGATTGATAATTATTTACTTTATGTTATATAGGTCGTGAGCGCACAATATTGACTGATGTCGAACAGGCTAGAGTCGACCGTGCGTACGATGTCAGCATCACCGATAGTGAATGGCTAGTGCTGCAATTTGACTGAGTTGTCACTGCCCATACCCTCCTCAATCAATGCGTTCAACTGATCGAACTACTAAAAAATATGACTCGCGGCAGGGTACCTCCGGAGCTGGTCGCCCGGGCTCTCCAAGAAAAGAAGAGAGTCCGAGGTGAGGCTGAGATAAAATGCCAGGAGAAGAATCCTCCAAAGAGGCCTATGACCGGGCCAACTCCGCATCCATCCCCTCCTCCTCCGCCTTTCACAAACCCACCATAGCAGAAGTGCGGGGAATCTTCTCGCCCGACAACTTGCTCGGAAACCACCTTGCATAAGGGGTCTGAGCGGGGAAAGGAAAAGGTGGGAGCACCGAACATCACCACTACCACCGTTCTCGCGAACAAGATCCTCATACGGATCGCATAGGGAACCAAGAGAGGTCCCTGGTGCAATCGACCACGCCACCGAACACGAGAGTGGACTCTTTTTTTGTTTGCTCTTGGAAACTTTTGTTGAACCCCCGATGTTGGATCTAACATCGGGTTCGGTCTTCAACCGATTGGTTTGTTACGAGCAACGACAATTGGAGGTATGTGTTTCTTCATTTTGATTCTTTTTATCTTTTTTGTATTCCTCTAACGGTTCACTCTTTGTTATGTAGAACGTGATGGAGTTTGATCTAATCTACCGCGAGCTCAGTGTCTTTGGAGATAAGTGCTCCGATGAGATTCTCCATCTTCGAAAGGAGGTGGAGGTCAGGAAGAAGAAGAATGAGGAGCTCGAGGCGAAGCTGGATGAGATTGAGGGGAACGCGGCTTCCCTTGCTGTCAAGGCAGACATTGCCCTGTGGTGGCAAAGGCTTGTAAGGACGAGGCAGACGAATTTAAGAGGAAGTTCGCCCAGGCGACCAACGACATCGCCCTCCTTACAAGGGACCTTCAAAAGAGGGGGGGTCAGCTCAAATCCCTGGACGCCCGCCTGCGGACTCAAAACGAGTCCTATGTGGCTGAGCTGAAAGGGCTTCAGGATCAGGTCGAGTGCCTAAAATCTGGAGAGGGGCTAGACTTTGAATCCCTGATCATCTCTCCGTACTTCGTTGAGACATACGAGGTATTCTTTCGTTATTTCTTCTTGTTGTAGTTCCTTTTTTCTTGTATTTTTTACTCCTTCATATTGCTTGCTGGTTTTACAGACGCTCACCGAACAAGTTGAATGCTAGGTTCGGGCTAGAATCGTTGAGCGATTTCTGGACTTTGATCTTAGCATCTTGAATGTCTCAGTAGAAGAGCCTCATCAGGAGCAGTCGGATCAGCAGCCCCTGGTCTTCTCCGGTTCTCAGGAGCGCCCAATCGGAGATCAGAATCAACAACAGACTGATCAGAGCAGCCAGGGCAGTGGTCCGCACGTTGACTCCTCTTTTAGTCCAAATCTGACACTTAATGTCGAGTCGAACTCTGGATCAAACCCTGACAAGCAGACTTCTTCCTTATTCTCGGATTCTTCTTCTTGTCTTGGTCAATTTTACAGTTTTTTTTGTAATCTGAATGAATCCTTATTTTTTCATTAAATTCTGCAGTTATTTTCTCTCATTTTGAATGCAAATACCTTTATCTATATATGCTCCAGTCTTTAGTTCATAGTATGTTCAACAAAATGGGGTTAGAGTGAGTGATGCCTTGGCATCGCCCCTCCGATGCTTAAGTCAGTAATTGTTTATAAAGATTAACTTAAACTAAATAAAAACGAGTAAAATGAAGAGTTCATTATCTAGAGTGTCCAATTCGAGCCGTATTTGACCCTTCAAACTGCGCCACTTGATTTCCAAATATGCAAGACAAAATAGGAGATATTTGGGCGTCGCCCCTCCAATGCCCAAGTCAAAAATGGTTCGACACGAATTTAATAAGCAAAATTCAACCTCACTCCACTTAACGAGTTGGCATTTTCCCCACCTCCACCTTTCGCTATGCAGGAGCCGTACGTAGCCCAACTGGTCAGCCATGTCCAGACAACAAGAGGCTTAATGGAGAGAATGAGAGTATAGATGGAGGAAATGACGCAGAGACACGAGCTCCTCGATCGAGAGAACTGGCGGTTGCAGCACCAAATCAACACGCGACCAATCATCGAGGAACCAGAAAGTGCCAGTAGGGAGCGCCAGATCGCGGTGAGGGATTTGCACACTGAATTCAACCAGACAGATGGAGCCAGATCTGGGCATACCACCCCCAAACCCCGAATGAGAATTGCAAACACAAACGGACTAGATGACGGAGCCCAACCCAGCGGGCAAACCCACATTGGCCCAAATAGAGCAACAATTTGAGAAGCGGTTGAGCTACTTCGAGTCCCTCATTTCCAGAATTCCCGAAATCCCACCACCATAGAGAATGATCCCGAGGGAGAGTTACGCAGAATCCACATTTTCTCAAGAGATTGCGGAGGCCGAACTGCTGGCATAATTCACTCTGCCCAATTTCATGCTCTACGATGGGACCAACGATCCAAAAAATCATGTGGCAGTGTACAAGCAGAACATGTTCGCTCTGGCGATCCCAAGCGCTCGCAGATTTCATAGCATAATTCTCAACCAACCTCTAACAAGAACAGAAAAGGAAATAGCCAATTTGGAAGCAGGGGAGTCGACCAGGGAATTGTGGATACTGCAAGTTGATGGATCAAGCAACATGCATGGAAACGGCGCAAGTATAAAGTCAAGGAGTCCTTGGGGGAGTAGTTTGAATGCGCTATCCGCCTTAACTTTGAGGCAACAAACAACGAGGCGGAGTACGAATCTTTAATAAGAGGGATGAAACTCGCATGGGAGCTCAACGTTCGTCGCTTGCAAGTTCAAGGTGACTCGCAGTTAGTAGTACTACAGGTAGATAACCAGTATCAGGTAAAAGAACACAGATTGTTGAAATACCACGAGATGGATCGAGCAATCAGCGGCGAGTTTGAGGACTTCGATATCAAAC
Source organism: Plectranthus barbatus (assembly GCA_026898455.1). Lineage (NCBI taxonomy): Eukaryota > Viridiplantae > Streptophyta > Magnoliopsida > Lamiales > Lamiaceae > Plectranthus > Plectranthus barbatus. Next base: position 44,136 of record JAPKLW010002277.1, on the reverse strand, counting down.
ATATAGCCAGGGAGGAGAATAACGAAGCAGACACGCTTGCTAATCTGGCGTCCTCAAAACAAGAAAGGCATATCAGGCCAATTCTCATAACATGGGCCGAAGAGTCCGTCGTGAAGATAGAAGTAAAAGAGATATACAAGATAGAACAAGGAAGCTCGTGGATCGAACTAATATCCCGATACATCAAGGAGAGCGTTACTCCGGAGAACAGGATGGAAGCAGTTCGACTAGCGAGGATGGTCGCAAAGTACATCATCTGCAATGACCAGCTATACCGACGGTCGATAGGAGGGCCCCTTCTCATGTGTATATCACCGAATGCTGCACATGTCATCTTAATAGAAGTTCACGAAGGAGATTGTGGGAGTCACCAAGGTTCTCGACCACTAGCACATAAAGTCATATCGGCCGAATTTTATTGGCCAACCCTAAGGAAGGATGCAAAGGAGTACGTGAGGAACTGTGAGGCATGTTATAGATTAGAGATCACCTTGCAAAGTCACGCATAACCTCTCCACGCCACGATCCTCGCATGGCCATTCATGGTTTGGGGGAGGGATATAGTAGGAAAACTCCCAAATGGTACCGGGCAGAAGGAGTATTTACTCATAGCAACCGACTACTTCACTAAGTGGGTCGAAGCCAAAACATTTTGCAATGTTCGAGAACCAGAAGTTATCAAGTTCTTATGGAAATATATTTTGTACAGATTTGGGGTGCCGAAGGAAATCAGGACAAACAATGGCACACAACTCACGGGAAGGAGAGTATAGGAATTTTGTGACCAATACAACATCAGGCTAATATTCTCAACACCGAGGTACCCGGAGGCAAACGGATAGGCCAAGTCAACCAATAAAACCATCATGGCCTTGATGAAAAAGTGACTGGGGGCTCACAAGTCAAAGTGGATCGACAAACTTCCAGAAGTACTATGGGTGAATCGAACTACTCCACGAACGGCGACCGTGAGTACGCCATTTACACTCGCTTATGGCAAAAAGGCTGTAATACTAGTCGAAGTAAGAGCAGGGAGCCCGAGGGTTGAATTATGCGAAGAAGTAGACAATGGCGAAAGAATCTTAAAGAACCTCGAACTAATTGATGAACAAAGAGATCAAGCATTGTTGAATATGGCTCAAAGGAGAATGCAGGTCGAAAGGTTCTACTACAAGAAGCTGCGCCTTCAGACTTTCGATGAAGGAGACTGGGTACTTAAAAAGATCTTCCAAAATACCAAAGATAAGAGTGCGGGGAATCTTGCACATATTTGGGAAGGTCCCTACAAGGTAACCAAAATAGTGGGAAGGGGAGCTTATCATCTAGAGGACCATGATGAGAGAGAGATCGCAAACAGTTGGAATGCCAAACATTTGAAAAAGTACTTCTTCTAATAAGGGGATCGAACTCATTGATCTCACAGATACGCCTCTCTCACTCAACTTTTATCTTTTATTACTACACTCTTAACCATGAAATAATAAATATCAGGTGTAAACTCCGCAAATATATTTCTTAGTCACGGGAATATGAATTTGAGAAAAATAAATATATCACGGCAATCTACTCACAATGTTGATCAACTCAATAATATTTAATTATGATAGTAGACAAAACAAAATAAATAAATAAATAATGATACTCATAACATATTTTTTCTTTAAAAAAAGGTGGCAAACTATTGTTTCTACCATCATCTCTCGTTTATTATATTATAGTAGACTCTATATATTTTTAGCCTACGGCAACCACCGTACATTTAATAAATATTTTTGCAACAATTATCGTAATTTTTTAATTCATAATATTCCCAAATCCAAGGAGATCTAACACGTGGCGCATATTGGTCACGTGAGGTAAAAGGGGTAGCAGTGAAGGTAGGTACACGTGTCTGGTGGCTTGTATGCCGGCGAAAGCGACAGATGATGACGTGGTAATTAATTAATGGTTATTGATTAATTCTGCTATAAGTTTTAGACCGCACGCGCCTCGTGATTTTTTTAACTCCTTTTTTTTTTTTACTATTATTTAATTTGATTAATTCTCAAATTTTACACATCCTCAATTCTTATCCACATCTAGAGTAGCTCCCACTCTTAAATTATAGACCTCTAAATCTTATTATTGGTGCCTTCCCAATTTTTTTACTTCGGTTCCGATTATACAGTCCGGATTACTATTTTAGAGTGTTTCAATTATATAGTCCAGTTTTTATATTTGGTATTGTTTTTATATACTCCGTAATTTACCATTATATCCCTGAATAATTTTAGAAAATGAGAATATTAAATGTAATATTATGAAAATAAGAGGATAATTAATGCTTTAAATAAGGGTAATGCTGGAAGTTTATTTAAATATTAAATAATTTTTTACAAACATGCAAGATCAAACTAGACTATATATTCGGAACGAGGGAATATTTTTTACCAATAAAGAATGAGGAAAATATGATCAGTTTCTCATGCATGATTATTTAATTAGAGTTTTTACATAAACAAATCAATTTATGATGCTGTTATGGGCGATTTTTGGTAATTTTGATATAAAATGTTTGGAATTTCTTGTGACGAAAGAAATAATGAATATATAGAAATTTGAATATTTCTAAATGATTGAGTGTATGAATCTTTAAAAATATTACATATTCACCACTCATATATTTGTAGTTTTTTAGTTAGTTTTACTTTTTTTTAATATATGTATATATGTTTTTTTATGTATATGGAGCAACTCATATCATAGTTACAATAATGTATAACATTAATATATAAAATTAAATATTTTTAAAAACTATTAAAAATATACTATTTTATTAAATATATTTTAATATATATTATTATATATTAAACCACATTATAAATCCAATATCCTAAATATTACATGAAATATAAAAAGTATGTCAATGTCACAATCTCCACCGTCATATGTTTATTTAATATTTTAAATGTTTGTATTTCAAACGTTAATGAGTAATTTATACCTTTTAATTGATATTAAAAAAAGTTAGGCCATTGAAATTGATAGAATAGACACTAGTATATGAAAGGTTATAAAGTAATTAGAAATATCCATTAAAAATATACGAAACGGATTGTAAATGTGATATAATTTTTTATGAATAATAATAATAATAATAATAATAAATAAACTTCAAATAAAAGAGTCACAATTATGAGTCATAAGTCTGGTACAATTTATATCTCCCAGTCCCATGTGATTTTGGTACCAAAAATGAAAAAGTTGTTCACTTACATTAATAAATTATTAATTTTTCTTATTTTTATTTTATTGATTATTATATCGAAATTAAACGATACTAATTATATGAGACAGAAAGAGTAGTATATTGTTGTGGGCGATTTTATATCGAATAGAGACTCGAAGGGAATCAAGAACAGATATAGCTAATGCAATGATTTTATTGTTATTTGATGAAGAACTCCACTTATAAATTATTCCATTAACGAACAAAAAAAATAAATTCATGACTATATATATTAGACTCCAAAATAAACATTGAATTTTTGGATTTTGACCTAGCCCAATTCCCCACTATTAAATTTCAATTATTTATAACACATTGAATAGACCTGCACCCATCATAACTAAAATATAGATGGCTAAGTTTTCAATAACAATTATTGTCTTTTTAGGCAGGAATAAATAAATGAACTAATTAATTCCCTATTCGACAATAATAAGTAGATGATTAATTTTAATTTTGGGAGACACTATACTATACTTTTAGTTTTATATAGAGATTAATAATATCTCACATACCAAGTATTAACGCTTTTGTTAGTACCTAGTACTCCCTCCGTCCCATTAGAGTAGTCCCATTTCTTTTCGGCACGGAGATTAAGGGTTGTGAGTGTAGTGGAATTAATATTTTATTGGTGAGTGTGAAAAAATTTGTTTATTCATTCATATTAATAATATTTTAAAATTTATTTTTGCATGCATTATTCCATAAATCTTATTCGTATTGAAATAAGTTTATAAGTGTGAGATAAAATACAAAAATAGTATATGTCTCAACAAAATAAGTGAAGTAATCAAGCATATTTAGTGGAACGATACGACCTAGTTTCACTAACCCACCTATAAAACACAAAAATGAAATGAAATACATAAAATAATGTTATTTATCTCCTTACATCTATATTTAATCACAAATTGTGTAGCCCAAAATTAAATTTAAATTGGGCCAATGATTACAACCATATATCCCTATTGGGCTAGGGTTGCCCTTGAATACTTGGACCAATTAATGAGATATGTAGCGGATGGTTAAAGACACGACTTCTTGACATCTTATTTGAAGATTTTACATATAAAATGTTTTATGACAACGATTTCATGAATTTTTTATAAGATGGATCTAAATTTAATTATATATTTTGTTGGTCCCAAATAATAGGCAACGAAAGATTAAAATAACTTTCATTTATTCGAGCTAGTTGTTCTTGCACCAGCTTAAGTTCTAAAAACTAATTGATTAACGAGTTGGTAAATCACTTAGTCAAAATTCATCAAATACTCCTACACTCGAGGTGTTGAGTTTTAAATTTAATCGATAAAAACTTAAAAAAGCACTAAATAACACAAATGATTTATAGAGGTTCGGATAAAACTGTCCTAGGTCATCTCTTAGACTCGCAGTCTGGAAAAATACTAAGCTCGGGATTATAAAGATATTGCACGATCTGTTGCTAGCTGGTGAATGCCCGCGTCCACTAGTCCCCTTGTGCACTCGCCTAGTCCTTTGTTCTCCTTCGCTTATTTATATATGAAATGTGGGCGCACCACTCAATCTCCGGCTGGTCATGGGACTTTGAGTTCTTCCCTAAAACGTCGACCTGTGGTATACACCCGTAATAGCTATCACTGGAGATGTGATAAATCCAATAAGTTTTCATACTTAGACAGTAAGAAGACCAAGTGTAACACCTGGCAATGATTTCTAAGTGTCTTGTGTCCAATAAGACACACATAAAGTAAGCTGTTAGAACAGCCTGAATGCTTAGAAAGCTACGTGTTTGAATTTTTTTTAGAGTTTTAGTGATTTAAGTGGATTTGGTCTTGGTTAGTTCGTAACCTTTTCCAGTTGAATTGTTGCCTCTATATATAGACGCTCTTGAAGTGTACTGAATTTGAAGCTATTGTGATTCAAAAGGAACACCTCTAATCAGAAGTCTTTATCCTGAATGAAGTGTCCTTAAGAGCAAGTGGACTTTGCAACTTTAGTCAGAACATCTCCGAGCCCGTCCGAGGAATGTCTGGTGGTAGATTCCTTGGACCAACAAGTTTTAAGGATGACAGATTTTAAGATGTCCTTTCTTAAATTCTGGACTTGAAAGCACTTGCTTGTCTTAGCTCTTGTGTCTCTATGTGTAGGTTTGGGAATTGCCTTTGTTGGTGACATCTTGCTGGTAAGCTCATAGGTAGAGCAACAGCTGGTGACGACGTGTCAGCTAGCTTCATCAAAAGGTAAAGACTATTTGGTGTTGAATGAATTCAACCAGTAAACTCCCAAAAGCTTACGATCAGCTCTGGGTTACAACTCGATAGATCCTAAACAGAATATTACAAGTTCGTATGTCTAATCCTAGCTAGAGACTCACTGACTGATAGTATATTTGATACATCAAAACAATATATTAATAAAGGAATACTAACATAATTCCTAACACATTTTAATTGAATATTTCAGTAAATAATGTATTTTTCTTTGGTACATGGTATATTTAGTATTTGTTCCATAAATGGCGTAATTTTATTTAATAAATGATGTATAACTATTATTTTATAATATAAATTTTGCAAGATCCATCTTATTTTTTTTTATAATAGGAAATCCTCTCTCACAAGTAGGGGTGAGCAAGAAATCGAAAAAAATAAAAACCGAACCGTTCCAAAAAATTTTTGGTTATTTTGGTTCGGTTATTTCGGTTTTCGGTTCGGTTCGGTTATTTTTTTTCAATATTTCGGTTTTCGGTTTAGTTATTTTTTTTCGGGACCGAAATAACTGAATTTATATATATATTATTATTAAATATAATATATATATATATATATTAAAAATATATTATATAAATAAATTTTTAATATATAGATTAATATAAATATATAAAATTTTTATTTTTTTATTTTTAATTTCATTAGTTTATTAAATTTATATTAAAATTCGGTTATAACCGAAAAATAACCGAAAACCGAATAAGAATTTCGGTTCGGTTATTTCGGTAATTTGGTTCGGTTCGATTATACAAAATATAAATTCGGTTATTTCGATTCGGTTATTTTACTGGCCAAAACCGAACCGAATAACCGAATACTCACCCCTACTAACAAGTCCATCTTAATGTTTATTTATTGTTGAAATGTCTTTTAACAGATCATTAGAGATGAATAGTTAAGTATGCATATATGGATGCATAATGTGGCTTGAAGTCGACTGATTTTTTTAGATAATTTGTTGCGAGTTGTTTAATCATCAACTTGGTTAAATAAATAATCCGAGCTAAGTTGAAAATCAAGATTTAAATATTTCAAAGTAGGGAAGGTCTTGGGTTAGACAGATCTAAACGATTTAGGCGGGTTTTATCCATTAACTCAAGCTTTAGGCGGGTTTTATCCATTAACCCAAACCCAAACCCATATAATATACCCTATTTGGGATGGGTGAACCCATTTGGGTAGGATAAAATCCGCCTAAACTGTTTAGGCCTGCCTAACGCAAGTTTTTGCTTCAAAGTATAGTTTTTAATATTTGATATTGAGTTGGTGCTTGTACTTTTAGCATGGAACGAGTAAATAGATGAATAATTTCATAACATTTTTATTAAAATGATGTATACGATATCTTTTCTTTAATGTTAATTAAAAGTGACTTATTTATAACTTTCTCTATTATATTCATGCCTTAATAAAGAGGATGATCTTGCATTGTTTTCATCATTAATTTTGTAATTATCAGTGTGTTTTAATTATATAATTTGATTTTTATATGTTGTATTATCTTTTATTGTAATTTACAAAGTAAAGCCTTCAATATGAAAATATTAAAAGAACTACTCCCTCCGTCCCTTGACATTAGTCTCATTTTCCATTTTTGTCTGTCCCGCGAAATTAATCTCATTTCCTAAAATGGAAAAAAATCTCTTCACACCAATAAAATATTAATTCCACTACACTCACAAACATTGGTAATTGTGTCAAAAGCAAATGAGACTAATGCTAAGGGACGGAGGGAGTATATAAAAAAGAAAACTTTTAAAATATAAGAGACCATAAACAAACTTTAGAAATTAATTATTCTTCATGTTAATTTTTTATTAAATAAATGTAATATTAGAATCTTATTTTAAGTATGTTATTTTTCAAAATAACGTTTGACATACATACAATTTATATAATCAAGACAGGCAACGTATAATATTTGACATTCCTATTCGAATTTAGATTTGACTATTCTTTGATTAATAATGTATCAAGAATTTGACAAATCATAGATATGTTTTTGTTGTTTTGTATGTCGAAAGAGAAAAAACAAAATTATTTATAATATGTAAATACTCAAATTGGACACTTCATTTTCTACAAAATAATTAGGGGACACATGTCTCATCACGTATTTATTTCAATTCTAGTTGTCCCTACAATCTACTCCATTAAAGAAACACAGCTACTTATTTTAATACAATTCTTGGCTTTCACGTTCAAAATTTAACTCAATACCAAAACTGTCACTTTATTTTTTGGACTTATTTGCTATGTAATGTAATTACTTTCATGATTTTTGTTTCCATTCCATTATTATTTACTTTTTCTTTTTGGTACTGTGCTAACTAATTTTTTTTAGTAGAAAATATTTTAAATACTCAAAACCATTAAACACATTATGAAAAATTGAAAATATTCAAAACATTAAACACATTCAAAAAATACTCATTTTTGACTTTTGGGATTGATTTTTTTATTATGATGATGAAATCATCACCAAGTTTTTTAATAATTTTTAAATTTTAATATATATTATATTATATAATATAATATATAATATTATATAATGGGTGTGGGTGTGTGTGGGTCGGTGGGGGGACACCGGCACCAACCACTGACCCACTCTCATGTTTTTTTTAATTGAGGTTCGGTGTCATGGTCGGTGTCGGTGGCCCGACACCAACCTTTTCTCTCCTCAATAACAGAATTAATCTGAAAAATATGAGAATGTGCAGTGGATATTTTGTGAATGAATTTAATATTTTGGTTATTTTCATAATATATATAGTGAAAAGTGGGTATTAATAAAGTTTACTCATTTATATATATATATATATATATATATATATATATCAATTATTTTTATAAAATAGATTTATAGTGAGTTTAAGAGAAAAGAGATATTAAAAATTAATTTTGTATAAGAGAAAGCGATATAATACTACAACTTCGAAGCACAGTAGTTAAAAGTATTTTATCTATGAATTTGCAATTAATTAGTCATAGAATCGAGAACAGAAATAAACAAGTATATGCCAAGTTTCGTTTAAAAGAAATATAAAAGAGATAATACACTATGTAAAATGTTTTGTTCCATATTATTTCATGAATGTGTTATGTGAGATGCCTCACTACAAAGTGATTTGTATCACTATTATAATCAATGTAAAATATTTAACACAGTGAATTATTATATCGTAAATTGAT
>JAPKLW010002277.1:0-25421 GCA_026898455.1 Plectranthus barbatus | reverse complement strand
TCAGCTGTGTAATCAGCAGAGTGCAAGAGACGAACTTACGTATTTTCTGCTGCCAAAGTATACCCTGATATCCGGGACCAACATGCAGTGTCTGCCAGTCCACTAGCTCACTCGCCCAGGTTTTTGTCTTCCTTCCGACTTCGCGAACTTGGAGTGTAGGCACACCATGCATCCTCCTATGAAGTTGGAAGCTTTAAGGTTTTTCCCGGAACCGTCAAACTTGTGGCTAAACGCCCGTGAGAGTTCGTGCTTGGAGATGAGCGGAAGTTGTTGTATTCTTACTTGGAGAGTAAGAACACCAAAAAAGTAACATGAGCTGAGAGACTACGAGTCTCGTGTCCGAAGATGGTCTCGTGTCCGAAGATGGCACACAGTAAGCTTAAAAAAGCCTTGAAACTTGAAAGCTTGAAATATGAAATTAGAGCTTTCGTAGGTGATTTATGTTCAGTAGTTTCAGTTGATTCTTCAACTAGTTTAGAATTCGTCTTTCAAAATCAGGAATTCAGGAATCGTAACCTCACCTTTGGATGCACTTCGTCTATTTCTAGATGAAATGAGAGAGATTTCAAATTTGTAGCTGTTTAGAGAGATTTTGGAAGTTATCTGTTTGCATGTCTCTTTTCTACAAAGGACAGGGTGCCTTTTCAGACCTTTTGCACATGCTCCGTCATTTTCTGACACGAGATGTTGACTTGACAACTATGTCAGAACGACTCTTCGTCAGTTAGAGGAACCAAAACTGGTTAAACACCAGGATGTCCACACTTTAAGCAATCTTCATTCTTAAAGTCTGGTCTTTACGAACATTTCTCTGATTTGTTCTCTTTGTCTCTTGATAGTGTATTTTGCAACATGCTATTCCGCAAGTGTACAGACCACTGCAGAGGGCAAGTAATAATTTATCGAACACAAAGATTGCAGGCTCAAAATATAACCAAGCACTAAAACATAGATATATTACTGCTATCTAGACAAATCGGTAAAAGAGTTTGTTTCTTTAAACTAGGCAGTTTTGAAAAGTAATTAATTAAAAAGGCAAATAAAAAGATCGGGTTTAGAAAATATGGAGAAAACAGGATTCCAGGGTAATCCACTATGAAGAACAATTAAACAATATTTATTCAATTCAATTCCAATTTAATTTAAAAACGTGGGTTAATCTCATTTATGTTATGAGACGATTCTTCCGAACTCTAAACCATAACTTGGATATAAAAGACCTAATGACTCATTTCGGATGCGCAGGATGACTTCCACTCTTGATAAAAACCTTAGATTATAAAACCCTTTAATAATCTAAATTCATTCCGAACATTCAGTTTATTAAATCTAATTACCCTGCATCTAATTGATAACCCTAGACCTTCCAGTTCAAGAATCAACAATCAATTTACCATCAACGACCAGTATCAAGTAAATAATTCAAGCTCAGGCATAATCAAAACGTAAATGGAAAAGGAAAATCAAATCGAATAAATAATTGTAAAACGTTCAACAAGTCTCAAACCCTAGAATCCACAGAGGACTTAGCCAATCATACTAAGTTCCATAAAAATAGAGAAGTAAAGAGTCAAAAATATAGAAAACATGGAAACCCAAAACCCATAGTCTTCGATTTCAAGTCTTTAATCTTCGCTCTTCAAGTCTGCTCCGTTCTAGCTTTCTCCAAAGGGTTCTCTCTCAAAAATAGGTTCAAAAGTCGTTTTTGAGTCTTGGAAGCCTCTATTTATACTTATCTTCTTCAAACCCAAACAGATATGTGATTTGGATCAATTTTTGCCCAAAAAGTCACGATCGGCGACCCGTAAAATGACGATGGCGATCGCCAAGTGTGTGCTCGGGTCGCCATCTCTGCACCGTACAAAAATCTTGAAAAACTACATGATCGGCGATCGAGATGCATGAATGGCGACCGCCATTCATGCAATTCGGTCGCCGTTCATGCGCCGAAGGAAAAATGTGAGAAAATACGGGAACGGCGACCCAGCTGTAGACTCGGCGACCGCCGTTTATGTATTTGGGTCGCCGTTCCTGTTACGAACAGAAATAATGGTTTTTCTCGCCCCTTTTGTGAAGTCTCACGGTTTTGCCTATAACTTTCGCTCCCGAACTCCGATTGACCCGATTCCAGTTGCGTTGGAAAGCTAACTCAAATATCTATCTATTCTCATGCTCAATTAGCTCGAATTCCATGTGTGGAGGAATTCGCAAATGCTTCTTTGAACATCAACTGCTTTCAGTATGGATTTTCATTGAATTTTGGCCTAAAATGTATTTGGATTCGATCTTTTCTCACTTCTTACTCTTCTTGATACAAACGAATATCGATTGGCTCCATGGTACTCAGTCGTATCGTGTAAACGACTCATTGTGCGTGAAACCTGCATAAACAACCCAAAACCAAATCAAACGTAATATTTTCCAAAATAATATGAATAAGTGTACCGATGTCAGGACCTGCAGTCCGATGCACCCCGACCACATCTCCAGTTGGCGTCTCAACTACATAGAGTTTGGTGTTAAAGGGCAAGGCGGAGGTTCGAGTCCCGCTGCCAACAACCTTCCAGGTTTGGTAGACGCCAACTAGAGATGTGGTCGGGGTGTATCGGACTGCAGGCCCTGACATCGGTCCCGTAGGAGGGGATGTTACAAAAAGTGCACTTTTTTTGTAACACCCACTCACACAGAGTCTGATGTCAGGGCCTGCAGTCCGATGCACCCCAACCACATCTCCAGTTGGTGTCTACCAAACCTGGAAGGTTGTTGACAGGGGGAATCGAACCCACGACCTGCCCTTTAACACCAAACTCTATGGAGCTGGTGTCATCCACTAAGCTACTGCATGCCCTGACATCAGACTCTGTGTGAGTGGGTGTTACAATAAGACACAAAAATATTACTGAACGATCTAATCCAAGGCAAATAACTAGCAGATTCACAACAGTAAATGCACAAAATGAGTGTTTATCATCTCTATACGTGAGTGGAGGTCTTGTAGTGGAAACTGGTCTTGATAATCTGAGATGGGCCAAACTGGTGTCTTCCGCCAGTTCTTCTGAATGTCAGTCTCAAGCTGGTAGCTAGTTCCAAACTAGTAGCCAATTCCAGTTTCTCCTCACATAGTCCAAACTGGTGGATTGCATCCTTGATTCAATTTGTCTTGAACAACTTTGTTACAACTCAATGATAATTTGATACATGACTTTATAAGTTTCGTACTAACTAGAGTTATTTTAGATACTCCCTAAACTGGTGGTTTCTATACAAATTTTGACACATCAAAATAAGGTAGGATTGCTTCCTAACAATAGGGTATTTATGAGCTCATTTGAATTGTATCTGTTGTGTTATGAATTAGAATTGTCCATCTTTTCTACATGTGGGTGTTTGTACAAAGTGCATGATTCTACAATTTTTGTTCCTTGGATTAAAAATATTGAATTATAGAAGTATCAGTTTTCAATTGGGTCAGCTGAGCTTATCCTTGTTCGTCTGTCCTCTTTTCCTTAAATGCCTAGTTTCTCTTGAATTGTAAGTTGATTCTCACAACTGGTCAGTTAATTCTTCCTATCGAAAGCTGTTAGTCTTTTCTCATAACTGTCAGTTGGGTGATTAGTTATTGATGTTGTGAGTTGATCTTCGATCAATTGGTTCTTGAGGTCTTTAAGTATTCAGCTCTCGTCATAAAACAAACTATTAAAACTTTATAACTTATTCAATAATTACATGAAGAATTCTAACTAGGTTAGTTACATATAACAATTTAGGCTGATGATTTTTAACAAATGATGATTAGAATAAAGGTAGATTACTAAGTAAAATTAAAAATAAAAATAATTTAAAAATAGAATCGACGAATATGTAATGTTTTTTTAGGAGACAACGATTCAGATATAATTTGGTTGAATTTGTGATCATTAATCATTATTTAAAAACATAATTTGAGATAGGAAAAAGGTAAATTTGTGTAAATATATGTGAATATAATTTATTTTTATTTTAAAATAATAATACTCCTCTGTCCCGCCAGATTAGTTCATATTTTTATTTTTGTCTGTCCCGTTAGATTAGTCTACTTTCATAAAATGGAAAAAAATATATCCTCACATCAATAAAATATTAATTCAACTACACTCACAAACATTGGTTACTGTGCCAAATCCAAAGTGGACTAATCTAATGGGAAGGAGAGAGTAATAAATATCTAAAAAATTCAATTATGCTTTATTACGTAAAGTTGACCACATCAATATTCGATTGAGATTATATCTTTGCAATAATACGAATTTTCTTTTGCCAAATGATATTGATAAGTTTGTATTATTTGACACTGGAATTATATTTTTGTATTTGTAAAATATAATTATAATATTTAGAAATTACAAATTCGGATTGATATATTTAATTGGAATGAAAAAAATTGGCACTAAAAAACATTGATTCGATTAATAAATAGGACTTTATAAAGTAAATTTTAATTTAAATTAAAATATACTTTATTCGATTAATAAATAGGACTTGTTAAAGTAAATATTTAATTTAAATATTTATACTTTAAAACAAATAAATTTCAATTAATTAATAATAAAAATCAATTATATATCGATTTTCAGTTATTTTAGTGGAACTGATTCGTGGTGTCACCACCTTTCTCCCCTCCCAAATTGAGACACTCTCCACATCTCTCTCTCTCTCTCCTCTCTCTCTCGTGCATACAAGCACACGAACTTGTATCCTCCACCGTCAAACACGGGATTGTTTCTCACAGCACACGCACTGCGAGCTCGCTGTTGGTAGCTGATTGTGGTTGTCTCGAGTTTTCTGCAGCGTATATTCGAGGGTTTTGAGTTTCCTTTTTTTTTTTTGGGTTTTTGTGGAGATGCAAATCATTTTTGCTTCTTCAACTCCCGCCGGTTGATGTGATGACTGTTTCAGAGACTCCATTCAGTTTTTCACATCGGTTAATTGACTTGGTGTTCGTGATCCTGGTAGCGTATAGCTCAATTCTCGCTTCGGCGGGGTGGGATTCCGATTTGGATATTCAGCTGTTCCATCAGGACTACACTCCGCCTGCACCGCCTCCGCCTCCGCCGCACCCGCCGTCGACTGCGTGCGATTATTTCGGCGGAGTTGGTTCGTTGGACACAACTTGTGAAATAGTCTCCGATTTGGAGTTTAGTGAGGATGCGTATTTAGAGGGCCAGGGCAGCTTCGTGATTCTGCCGAATGTCACGGTGAGCTGCTCGTCGTTTTCCGGCTGCGAGCTTGTGATTAATGTCACTGGAAACTTCACTTTGGGCGAGAATTCTTCGATAATATGTGGCGCATTTCTGTTAGTTGCGGACAGCGCTAGTTTGGGGAATGGTTCTGCTGTCAACACAACATCTTTGGGGGGGTTGCCGCCTCCGCAGACTAGTGGGACCCCGCAAGGATTGAGCGGAGGGGGCGGGGGCCATGGGGGCAGAGGCGCGGCATGTTTGAGGGATAAGACTAAGCTTCCGGAAGATGAGTGGGGTGGGGATGTGTATTCGTGGACGAGTTTGGAGAAGCCGTGGAGTTATGGGAGTAGAGGGGGGACCACGATTGGGGATGTTGATTATGGGGGAGGAGGAGGAGGGAGGGTGATGTTATTGGTTTCGAATCTTTTGGAGATGAATGGCAGTGTTTTAGCCGATGGAGGAGATGGAGGTTCCCGAGGGGGAGGTGGTTCTGGAGGCAGTATCTACATTAAGGCCCATAAGATGTAAATTCTTCGTCTGTTTGTTGCATTTTGTTGTGCTTAGTTTCAGATTTTAAACTATGAACCCAGAAGATTAAATTTGCAAATTGCATCAATATTAATTGCAATCGCAGCTTGTTGTGAATGCTGTGTCTACAGCTTGTTGTGAATGCTATGTCTTAACTAGCAGTTACGATAGGAATTTCAAGATGTAGGGCTTCTGAAATATGGCACCATCTTTTGGTTGATTGAATCTGTAGTCCTCATAGTTTGAGTTAACGCCACTCATCACAGGAACTTCACTTAGATTGATCTTACATTAGGAGTGCTAGTTTCATTCATGGTCTTCTACTTCTAGTTGCAGATTTACTGATGATGTAATCATACAGCTAAGTCATTTGCTCTTTAGAAAAACTTCTAGTATCTATCTATCAAATGCTTTGATGCCAATACTAGCATAAAGCCATAAGCTGAGTTATATTTTGTTAAGTAGTTTACTATTTGCTGTACAATGCAACACCTGAAAAGTGAAATATGGTAATATTTCCTATTGGATATTGATTATCTTAGTAGTATAAATGTTTACTCTTCGCTCTGTTACATCCCAGCACATTCTAAATTAATGAACTATTAGTTCTTTGTAGAATGATTTTTTCCCAACAGCATGAGTATTGTTTAGCTGCATGTATTGCATTATCAGAATTTGGGAATGTCCCCCATCTGTGTTGTACCCATGGATCAGTACATGAAATGTGAAGAACTTATCATGTGAGAGTGTTGTTGGTTCATTTCTTAAATAAATTCATTGATTATATTTTCTTGTTCTTGAATGGGCCTTTTTCATCTTTTAGGTTTATGCTATCCTAGTAAAGATTTGCCCAATTCTCATTTGCACCTATTGGACAATTTTCCTTAGCAACTACTTATGATAAGTTATAGATTATCTTGTTGGCCAAGTGGTTCGGTTCATAGAACTATAGTGCTACATGAATATTCTAACACAAGATAAATGATTACCGATTGTTGTTATTACTCACATGTGCATATTCAAATATGCTTAGGGTTGTTATTGTTCAAATGAGAATTCATGTGTACCATGAAACGGTTGATGTAATTGTCTATTTTAAGACAACTAAAGATAAGTTGACAAGTATTATTGTTTTGTGTTATTTCATTTTTTTTCTTCAACTGATCCTGTATTCTTGTGGATTTTGTTACTCTGAGGCCACTAGAAAAATGCTTGCACTCATTGTTTGATCTGTACAAATCCTTTTATACGTCAACTGGTCAAATCTTCTCATTTATTATTATCTTTCATGAATACATTGGCTGTACTGTTGAAGCCAATAAAAAAATGCTTGAGCTAATACTTCAGTTTATTCATTCCATTGTTTCACGAAGTGCAGGATTGGAATTGGCAGAATAAGTGCTTGTGGGGGTAGTGGTTTTGCTGGAGGTGGTGGCGGTAGAGTTTCAGTTGATGTATTTAGAAGGAACTATGAAACAAACATAGATGTGTATGGTATGGCTTGTGCTATTTTTGTTGTAGCTTATGCTCCTTTTGCTCGTGTGAGAAGAAATCTCATTCCTATCACTTTCATGCATTTGTCTGCCCTTTTCTTTTTAGAAGAGACAATGATATTAGTTGCTTCTACAAGGTTTTTGTTGTGAATGTCACCCTGTCCAAGATTGCCATCAAAGCCCTCACTGTTATTAGGCGCCTGATTTTCTATCTGTATTTATCAGTAACTTTTCTTTTCTTTTAGTAATTTCCTTCCAATTAGGAAATGCAGGATTAAGTCACGGATCAAATGATAGATCACCATTTTTAATGGTTGCTCATTTCGTGTCTTGGGCTCTTCCCGGATAATTAAAATTAAAATAGTTTGTGCACACAGAATTGTTTCCAAACCCTGTGTCGACCATTCTAATCTCCATTGTGTTCAGTTATTCTTTTGCTAACTTGAGAGCTTTTGGTGTCCATAAATATACTTTTTCGAATATGTTATTGCTAATATGATGCTAAAGCTAGAGCCACAAGGCAAAAGTGGAATGCTGTTTGTAGCCCCAGATTTAGTACATGTCCTAAAATTTATAGCTTTCACTGAATAGCAGAATGGTGATGAATTGATATGGGCACTTGTTTGATTCTTTTGAGAATTAAGAGGCATGTTGAAGGTTTGTATTTATGGTATCTTCTTTATATCCTTTGCTCTGATCATCTTGGTAGGATTATTTATTACATGTGCACTTCCTACTAAAATGCCTTTTTCTATATGCTGGTGAGTACCTTGCTGCTCAAAATTATGTGTAAGTTGAAGGATTTAATGAACTACCTTTTCTTTCTATGCAGTGGAGTATATAAGCTGGTTAATTCTAACATTGGTATTGTGTGATCCAGGAGGAAGCAGTCGCAGTTGCCCTGAGAATGCTGGTGCTGCTGGTACTTCTTATGATTCGGTTCCTCGCAGTCTTACCATCAGTAATAATCACAAAAGTACATATACAGACACACTTCTCTTGGAATTCCCTCAACCGTTTTTGACAAATGTCTATATCCGCGATCAGGCAAAGGCTGCTGTTCCTTTGCTATGGAGCCGTGTGATGGTCAGTGAATGTTAAACAGTCACATCCCCTCTAACATTGTGTAAATGTAGCTTTTTTTTTTGGTATATGATGCATATTGTTTATTTGATCCTTCGAAATGGAATGAACTGTCTATCAATTTGTTTTAGAGAAATCTAAGCATTTACTTTCTGTTGATTCTTTTTGTTTCTTTGACATATTAAAATCTAATCTAGCCTTGTTCAGGTTCAAGGACAGATCAGACTTTCAAGCGGAAAGTTAACCTTTGGGCTTGCACATTATACGTTGTCAGAGTTTGAACTATTTGCAGAAGAGCTGTTAATGAGTGATTCTGTTGTAAGAGTAAGTGAAAAATTGTTTGACTCGCAAATAGTTATATGGAGTGGCAGACAAACTGAGCCTTTTCTCCTATGCTCTTCCAAACAATGTTCTGCTATGCTAGACATACTTGGTATATTTTAACAATATTATTGATTATTGATGGTATGATGCTGCTTAGACCAGCATCTTCTTGAGAAAGCTGAGCTTGTACTGGCATATATTTTCTACACACTGATGTGTTTTTGAGTAGATACTTGAGAAACATGAACCTCACCCCATATTATCTTCTAGGTTTTTGGTGCTCTCCGCTTGTCTGTTAAAATGTTTTTGATGTGGAACTCAAAGATGCAAATTTATGGAGGCAGGGACTTAACTGTTGGGACTTCATTACTTGGGGCTAGCAATCTCTTAGTTCTAAGGGTAAGTGACCTCGACTGCATATTTAACTGTGAACATGTTGATAATTCACTTGCTTGCCAACTTCTCTGTCAGGAATCATCTCATATACGTTCAAATGCAAGCCTTGGAATTCAAGGTCAAGGTTCATTAAATTTGTCTGGTCCTGGAGATTGTATTGAAGCTCAACAGTTAGTTTTGTCATTGTTTAATAGCATAAAGGTAAGCCCTAAAGTCTATGCACATATGTTTCTTCTAAGCCTGATTCATACTGTCTTGTATGTTTACTTTTGCTGTGCTGTTTCAATAAAAGCCAGACTTCCTAGCAATACAATAATTCTAGTTTTAGACATGAAGTGTTGATCCTTTACTTTTTACCTTTTACAATGCCTTCACCATTTCGTTGTTTGTTTACTACCCACTCATTGGGCTTCTTCCAATCTAATATTGTCTTTCCTCTTATTTTAGAACCATTTTTTGCATTTTTACCGACTGTATACATTTTCTTTAAAAACCATTGGCAATGGGTATGTACATGAATTGAGTTCCTTTCGTTTGTGGATGTATGGATTAATTCTTACTTTTAGGGAAGTAAAGTGGTGTGGGAATGAGTCCCAAGTAACTATACCGAGCACCGCTTAAATCTATGTGCTTGGTCTCTAAATGAAGTTATTTGTTACTTGAATTTTGGCTTTACTTGGACTCGGAAAAATCTCATGGATAACTCTGTCGAACTCGATCCCAATTCCCACAAGTGGGCTTGATAACGTAATTGGACCGAACTTCAGCCTTTGAGAACATGGTTGTGGGCATGAATGAATTTGAGCTTTCACGAGACTGTTCACAAGCCTTTGCGAACAGACTCGTGGGTTTTATATCAATGAATATGAACATTTTCAGATTGCTTTGATTGAGTAAAATGAGCTTTTATCGAGGTTGCAGTCAAGCTTGAACAATACACTATTGAACTTTTCATGAGTCACAACTCACAATCAATCTTTTCACGAGCAGGGCTTGAGCTTGAATTACTCCTCTTCTAGTCTTACTAAGCTGAGCTTGAGCTAAAACTGAGTCTCATATTTTTATAGAACTGCGCTCAAGCCCAAAAAATCCTTAATGAGCTGAGCTTGAGGTGGGAGTGTTCAACTTGACACAGCTCGTTTACACCCTCGTATGTGCAATATATGTGCTGTTTTCTCATCTTCTAGAGGAAAATAAAATAACTGATTATACATTTCTTTGCTTCACCTGGTGCCATCAAGTTACTAGCAAACTTCTGTGCTTTCAAACAACTTGCTAACTTTATGGATTCATTTAAATAAGTGTTGCACAAAGGTCTGTCTTTTTCTGTTGGTATAAAAAATGTTATTTTTCACTGCAACTGCGTTCTTGAAGATCTTTGCAGCTGACGTTAAATACACAGTCTTATTTGTTAAATTTCTGAGCTAAACAACTTTTGGCAGCCTATGCAGAGATATTATTTGACTCAAATCATTATTGCTTTGTTTCTTTTTTTAATTCATGATGAAGATTGGACGTGGATCAGTACTGCGTGGTCCTTTCAGAAATGCCACTGATGATGACAGGTAAGTTCAACACTTCATTTAATTTTGATGCTTATAAGTTATGTCAAGTCCCAATTCATCTGAAATTAACTTACAGAAGGCTACTCTTATCTTTTGATTTTTATGCATTGTTACTTTTTAGGATGCCAACACTGCCCTGTGATTTGCAAGATTGTCCTGCTGAGCTGCTTCACCCACCTGAAGATTGTAATGTTAATTCTTCTCTGGCCTTTACCCTACAGGTGCACATTGGTTGTTGAGAATCTGAAACAGACTTTTTGTGTTTTTTGCTTCTGTGTAGCTTAAAACCTGTTGACTTCCTCGGTTGATTAAGTGCCCACTTGTATCTGTTCTTGCTGGAATAGGCTCCTTATGTACTTTCTTATTTGTTATGAAGATTTGTCGAGTGGAGGATGTACTTGTTCAAGGTCTTGTTGAAGGTTCTGTTGTGCTTTTCCATAGAGCCCGGACCATAACCGTCCTGTCTTCTGGAATTATAAGCACATCTGGAATGGGTACGACTCTGGCTATTTCCCTATTTTTAGTCTCTCATGCCTTCTGTTTTTCTATAATTATGTTTGATAAGGAATCTAACTCTCAAACTGTACAAGTGGGTAATTTTGGAAAGTTTAAGTGATTACTTGAAAACTTTGCATCAATATAAATAAGCAAGAGTTCCTTCATGCTTTGACAATTTAGATTTTGTGCATGTACAGGCTGCAAAGGTGGTGTTGGTCAAGGGAAATTACTGGGAAATGGTCTTGGTAGTGGTGGTGGACATGGTGGTCAAGGTGGAATGGTCTGTTACAAGGACAGTTGCATAGAGGGAGGTGCAGCCTATGGAGATGCTGATTTGCCTTGTGAACTGGGCAGTGGAAGTGGAAATGACAGCTTTACCATGTCAACTGCTGGTGGAGGCGTTTTAGGTTGGTTGAAATCCCTGTTGAATAATTGTCTGTGCCTCCCACCCCCACCTACACCCAAAAAAAAAAAAAAAAAAAAAGAAAAGACAAAAGAAGGTTGTATAATGCTATACTTGGATATGATCCATATGCTAGTTAATGGGTTAAGTTTTTTGCTGGCTTGCCATACCCAAGTCCTTCTAGTTTGAGCAGCCAAGTCTCTTAATGCAACAGTTATTTGAAATCTCTTTATCTTGATCAAGCTATGTATGTAAAGGAATTGTATCTCATCTGTTTCTGGGAATGCACTGTTTGGAATGTAATGGTCCGTATTAGATTTCATTGGGGCTTATAATCTTAAGCTATGGAGCAGATAGGAATTGGTGTAGCACCATTTTCTTTGAGTTCTGACGTCTTAAGACAACTATAATTTAGCTCAGTCCTGCATTTTCTTCAGTTTTCTGAGAGTAACATCCTCTTATTGTCCTAAAAAGTACCTTAGTAAGGGTATAATATTTATTAAATGGGCAGTTTTATCTAGACCTACTTACCACCCCTTGATAATTATTTGTTAATTTCATTAACAGATTTTATTTATCTGCATGATTGTATAACTTTAGATTTTCAAACTTCAAATATCAGTCAAAAGTTTTAACTTCTTTCTTGTTGTTGTTCATTTTCTCCTTTCTTGCAGTCATAGGTTCTTTGGATTATCCATTGCAAAATTTGTACGTTGAAGGTTCTGTTAGAGCAGATGGGGACAGCTCCAGATGGAGCATCCAACAGAAGGATACTCTCATTGATGATCCACACATTGGTCCAGGTGGTGGATCTGGAGGTACCATCTTGTTATTCTTGCATGCTTTGTCTCTTGGTGGATCTGCCATTTTTTCCAGCAACGGAGGTAATGGGAGCGTGGATGGTGGTGGTGGAGGAGGTGGTGGAAGGATTCATTTTCACTGGTCAGATATTCCCACTGGAGATGTATATTGGCCACTTGCTGTAGTGAATGGAAGCATTCTTGCATGGTTAGTACGACTGCTTAACTGGCTACCTGCCTAGTCTTTCAATATATGGAATATTATCAATTATATTCTGAAGTTTAAGCTTTATTAAACTACGTTCTAATTTATTACATACCAATTATCTAGAGCCTAGTCTTAGATGTAATTTTTTTTATAGATAGTCAGCATTTTTTTTGCCCCCAGAGAGTTGGACTCGAAAGAAGCAACATGAAAATTGGCTATTAAACATCTTGTATTAGCATGCATGCTTTATCTGGAAATCGTCTTAGCTATGCACTTCATTTGCTGTATAGACTAAAAGGAAGTGGGAGGGATATCATGGAGACATACTTGAGGCTGGAGCATATCTCTGAATACCTCACCTATA
The DNA here is from genome assembly GCA_026898455.1 of Plectranthus barbatus. Taxonomy (NCBI): domain Eukaryota; kingdom Viridiplantae; phylum Streptophyta; class Magnoliopsida; order Lamiales; family Lamiaceae; genus Plectranthus; species Plectranthus barbatus. The sequence goes on along the minus strand of JAPKLW010002277.1, from coordinate 12,540 downwards.
TATGTTAAAAGAAATCATTGAAGTTTATATTGGGATATTGTAACATTAAAATATTGTTTCAGTAACTTAGCATGCACATAATATTATCTGAGTTGTAGAGACTGTTTACTAACCCTTGATCTGTAGTCTTGCTCATACTTTTTATTGTCTGCATCTATATATCCTATACGATAAGTAGGAGAGAAGTTGTTTGGAAAAATTTGGAGTTAATGTGGTTTCTTCTCTGCTGAATAATACCAGTATGCATGACCAGTCAAATTGAATACATTGGGAATACATTTTTCTTCTTGGTACAAGACTACAAGTACAACTTGGCTTTTTATTATTGTATTCTTGAACACTTTGTAGAACCATTTACCTTTGCCCTGCGGGTTGTACATTTGTAACTCTTGTTTTGCCATAGGGGTGGATTTGGTGGCAACCAAAGTCTCATGGGTGAAGATGGAACAGTCAGTGGAAAAGCTTGCCCCAAGGGGCTTTATGGCATATTCTGTGAGGTGACTCATATTTCATATTTCCTGACCTCTCTTCAAGTATCATCTTATGGAATTTCATAGTTTGGTCAAGAGTCTTACTCTTTTGATTATTGAGGGAGTTCTCATACACTACACACGCACATACAAAGTGCTTAAGCTAATTTTCCAAAACAATTGTGATATTGTTGGAGTGATGACATGTTTACATCACTAAATCAGTTCTCCTATGTCATTTGATTTTATTATGATTGGGAAAAGAAACACTCAATCCATTGTTATAGCTGCCATTTAATGATTTTCTGAGCTAGCCCATTCTGCTTCCATCTGTCTACAAGAAGCAATTCGAGTTTTTATTGTCAGAAACTGCTACTTATTAAGTAATCTATATGTCACAGGGGTTGCAATCAACATTTGCTTTCTAACCTTTGTATTTTCTCACATTCCTGCAGGAATGTCCAGATGGCACTTATAAGAATGTTACAGGGTCCGACAGATCCCTTTGTTTTTCATGTCCAAGTCACGAGCTTCCAAATCGTGCCTTTTATGTTCATGTTCGAGGTACCATTCCGTTATCCTTATATTTATAGATGTTTTATTCTTTCATATTTCAAATAAGATAGGAAAACTGCGATACATTCTTAATTAATTTGGTCCCAAAACATCATACCCTTTCAACTGTCAATGTTCCCTCATTTTTAAGTTATGCGTGTAAGTGGAGGATTACATTTAATTGGGCTCCTGGTTGTTCTCACAGGTGGTGTTACTGAAGCACCATGTCCTTACAAATGCATTTCTGACAGATATCGTTTGCCACACTGTTATACGCCTCTTGAAGAGTTGGTATATACATTTGGTGGACCCTGGGTGTTCAGCATCGTTTTTATAGCTGTCCTTATTTTACTTGCAATGGTGCTAAGTGTGGCACGGGTGAAGTTCGTTGGGGAAGATGAAGTATCCGGTTCTGTTCCTATGCACGGAGGTTCTCTAACAGAACACTCATTCCCTTTCCTGGAGTCTTTGAATGAGGTATCTTCTGTATACTTTGATCATTTAATCAATAAACTATAATATGAGTGTGGAGAGCAAACAACATTATCTCATTTATCTCCTATTCTCTTATAATTCTTTGAGTTCGTGTTTGCCACTAGGTTTTGGAAACTAACAGAGTTGAGGAGTCTCAGAGTCACATGCACAGGTTGTACTTTATGGGTCCTAATACATTTAGCGAACCTTGGCATCTTCCTCATTCGCCCCCCAGACAAGTAAAAGAAATAGTGTAAGTTTTCTTTTGTCATTATTGTGCTGGCCAGTTAGGCAAATCAGTGCAGATGCTGCAATTTCTTATTGATTGTTTAAAGTTGCAACCACATTTTTCATTATTTTTTGTGCCTTCATGTATTAGAGTTACGGTCGACCTGGAATAATTCTTTAGTTTTTTTTTGAAATGGCAGATATGAAGGTGCATATAACACATTTGTTGATGAGATCAACACTATTGCTGCCTATCAGTGGTGGGAAGGGTCGGTGCATATTATTCTTTCCATTCTTGCTTTTCCTCTTGCATGGTCTTGGCAACAATGGCGGCGGAGAATGAAACTACAAAAAATACGAGAATTTGTACGATCTGAATATGACCACGCTTGCTTGCGATCTTGTCGTTCACGTGCTCTGTACGAAGGTTTGAAGGTTAGTTTCTCAAGAAGCTATACTACTTGTAAAAAAAATGCTCATGGTGGACACCTTCATCTTCTTGAAAATTCACGTCGTTGTGTAACAAATTCTAGGGCAAACTCCTACTCCCAGAAATAGGACACTTCCCTGATTGACATTTAACCTACCTTCACTACAATTCTTATTATATCCCATGGAGTTCCCATTTCCATATAATATGCTTAATGCTTGGAACTTAACGTGCTCCAAAAAATAATAGGTTTGTTGCACTAGCCGCTAGCAGGATATATTATCTTTTTTTATTGATTTATACGAGATAGAGTTTTGGTGCACATCCAGGTGTGGATGCTTTCACAATCAAGGAGAATATCATTGTTGGATCCTTTTTCTATGCTTTCCCTAGTTTTTTGTTCTTTCTATGATCAAGAATTCAGTGTACGAGGAATAAGAAATTTCACTAGAATATGAATGTTTAGTTTATTAGTCATGTAGAATAGGTATCATTATTTCAAGGGAGATTTCAATTACCTTCCTGAACTTTTGTTTCTCTTTTTTCACTGTGCAACTTTATTTTTCTGTTTTGCTGGATACCATCAAAGGTTTGCAATTTTTCCGCGCCCCACATATAGCATGAGGAGTCTACTGTAAATTGATTTTCCAGCAGATTTTTTTATTTATGGCGAACTGCTTAAATAGGGTAGAAATGCCATCCTTTTCCTATCATAAAGATACAAATTTGACCCTTAAAATAAGTAAATCTTCTGGAGAAGTCTTAATCTGGTGGGGTTTTGGGGAATAAGTTAAGATGACAGCCGACAAAAAAGTTTGTGTTTAAGTGGAAAAGTGGAAAAATGTCAAGTTCAGTTGGTTGACTATAATTTTCCTTTATTTAAGTGGTATTGATACAGACCTTTTCATTGCATTTTCTGCTTATTGTCTGACGTTGCTAAATACTTGCTGTCATTCTCCAATGACTGATCGAATACACAGGAACTTAATTTGCAATTTTTATGAAATTCTTACAAATCGCTCTGGAGATTTTATCTGGTGTGATTCTTATGGAAATTTAATCCCATCACCGAGTGCATCTGGACAATCTCTTGAAATTTTACCTCTTTAAGCTGCAATTCTGACACCCCCTATCATATAATTGCTGTTATGTGTTACTTTAGGTTGCTGCAACACCAGATCATATGCTAGCACATCTTGATATTTTTCTTGGTGGCGATGAAAAGAGAAGTGACCTCCCTCCTCGTCTATGTCAAAGATTTCCAGTCTCTTTATTATTTGGAGGTGATGGCAGCTACATGGCTCCTTTCTCACTACAGAATGACAACATCATCACCAGTCTCATGAGTCAGGTTTGTTGTCTAAGTACAGGACCCACCTGTTTGAATCAACGCAACTTTGAAAAAGGCAATTAATCTGTAATTGTCACTAGCACCACATCATTCTATTGAGACACATCTTTTCTTCAGGCTGTGCCTCCCACTACTTGGTATCGGTTTGTGGCTGGGTTGAATGCCAGGTTGCGCTTGGTTCGAAAGGGTTGTCTTAAAATGATGTTTCGCCCAGTCATTGAATGGCTTGAAGCGTTTGCAAATCCCACATTAAGGATGTATGGTGTGCGCGTGGATCTTGCTTTATTTCAAGCTACAGTTAATGGCTATTGCCAGTTTGGACTTATGATATATTCAGCTGAAGAAATTGACCATTTATCCCTAGGTTATCCTGATGAATCACCACGGGGCGAACAACCTACAAGGTATGTATGCTGGTACCAAAGTATACTCGCGCACATGCTATTTATTGTATTTGTTTTGGTGGAAAAGTACTGGCAAAAATGTAAATGGTTTATTACTGAAGAACTCGCGAGTGGCGACCTTTAGTATTTTTATATTTAAGCTGGTGATGAACTTTCAGTTTATTGCATTTTTGTTTTTTGTGATTTAAGCTGGTAAATAATTTTCAGTTTGTAGCAATTGGATGCACAATGCTCTGATTTAGTGAAATCAAATTGAATTCAAACTGCCTCTTTATTGTAGCATTTGTAATAATATGAAAATATGGCATCCCAACTGACGCATCAAATTATTAAGTTTCATATTTATGTTTAAATTTCATCAGATTTATGGATCATTTGATTGTTACAAATTGAAAGTTTTGTATTGATATTGCTAAAAGTTGTGTCATCAAATTGTGCAGACAGAGAAAAGTTGCAAATTAGTTAACAATCAGCTCAAATGTATATTAGAGTTCCCTGACTTATGATTTGATCACTCCTTTCTTCCTGCAGCCATGCATGTCAAGATTAGAAATAGACTTTATAGACACCGCTTTCCCCACACCCCTTGGGTAGAGAATGATTTAGCTATTAATTTGTGGAAATTGTCGAAGGACTTGCTCTTACGGGATGATCTCCTTTCCCTGTGCAATATGTGATGTCTTTGCTCATATTATGTGCTTTCATTCCTGTGAGTTCGTCTATTTGACATTGTCACGTATTTCTTTTTTTGTTTTGCGTGTCAGTGCCCTGCATTTCTTCTCTCTGAAAGAGGAGCATGACTCTGACCGAAGTCAGAGAAGCTCTGAACATAATTTTAGGCAGAAAATATATGAAGGGATTTTGGATCTTGAAAGACTGAAGTTGCTCAAGGAGAAAAGAGATGTATCCATTCTCCTATCTGTTCTGATTCACAATAGTAGACCTGTCGATCACCAGGTACTCCCTCCTTGGCTCTCCACATACTAAACCCACTTACATATTGTTTCTTTCGCTACATTGTATTTTTTATTCTTTCACTGAAAAAAGGCGTTGTGGTGTGTGCATTGTGCAGGATCTTGTTGGTTTGGCAATCTCTATCCTGCTTCTAGGAGATTTTAGTTTAGTATTGCTCACATTGCTCCAGTTGTATTCATTTTCCCTGGCAGACATCTTTTTAGTGTTGTTGATTTTACCCCTGGGGATTTTGATTCCCTTTCCTGCTGGAATCAATGCTTTATTCAGTCATGGACCAAGGCGATCAGCAGGAATTGCACGCATGTATGCTCTGTGGAATATCTCTTCCTTGATAAATACTGTGAGTTGCAGTTTCTTTCATTCTGTTTCAGTATGGTATTTCTCTCTATATCAGTGTGCGATGACTTTTATGTCCTTGAAATTCTTAAAACAAATTAATTATCTTCTAAAAATTTGCTCTGTTAATGGAACTGGTTTAACTAAAATCTTTTACAAATTAGGATTTTGTCACTTTCTATAATTGCTTTATTAATTTATTTTACTCTTTTAAATACTAATTAAAAAAAAAAATTATCCATTGTTGTTAAATCATTTCCATGATGTTTAGTTCTGAGAGTTGTATCCGTGGATACTTGTGGGTCCAATTAATTTAGAATTGCTTTGATTTTTGTCGGCACAGGGTGTTGCATTTGTTTGTGGTTGTATACACTATTATACGTTATCAAGTAAGCAACTTCCAAACTTCCAGCCATTGAAGATGTAAGTTCCCGACAACCTAGTTTTTCTTGTTTTTTAAATCTAAATCTCATTTTGGCCATCTGCTGGAGCTGTTGTTATCATGTAGGGATGGAAACGAGTGGTGGATCTTTCCTAGTGCACTTCTATTGTGCAAATGCATCCAATCGCAGCTCATAAATTGGCACGTCGCGAATTTGGAGATTCAGGATCGTTCGCTGTATAGCAATGACTTCAACATGTTTTGGCGATCATAATAGATATAGTATCAACAAGCAAAAATTCACACCAAACCCATCAATTTTTTTGTGTGGGTTTTCTTTATTGTGCATATTGAATTGATGGTAGTCCTCTAGATAATATAGCGTATTTTTTGCATAGTTTTAGAAATAATAAATAGGAAAAGCTCGCAGACTAGCTTCTAGGCATATGTTATCTGCATGGTCTTCCTTTATTGATATATAGTAGTGTTCTGATTTCTAATTTTAAGTAGATGGATTATAAATTGTACTAGAGAGTATTTGTTTGTTTTATAGCACTCATATTTAGGTGGTTCACCATTTGTAATAAAATTTTCATGTCATCTCTATATAGCAGTAATAATTAATGATAGAGGGGGATACACATGAACACACATACTCACAGGTGAGGAACTTGAGAGATTTCCTGGGAGAAAAAAGGCGAAAACTCTGCGCACGAATGAAGGGTTTCCAGCCAATTTGAAGGATCATTTTTTGGGTTTTTATGCTTTGAGTTTTGTTTTGTAAAAGATGCAAGTAGGATGAGGATGTTTTTAATTTTTATTTTCTTTTTAATTTGAATATGAGTTAACTTTGTAGCCCTGGGGTTGTAAATATCTTTTCTCAGCTTGAATATGTGTTGATGCTGGTTTTGTATGAATTTGAGTTTGAGTTTGATCTTGGATTTTTTTTGTTTTTTTTTTTTTTAAAAATTCTTGGGCATGACAGTGTTATAGAATTATTTCACTTATTTAGGCTTAAAAGATGGATAAGTATGAGGAAACCATGAACGACCGTGCTTGTTGTGTAGAAATATGAACATTCATGACATATTCGCAAACCCCCTTGTTTTGTTGTGAGCGTTTGAACATTATTTCATGTATAGACATATGATGAAAGGTGCAATTCTGCAGATTTGTTGAGTGATAGCTTATGAATTATATTTTGCAAGGTTTAAGACTCATAGTTTATGTGAGATCTATGCTTTAGCATATAGGATAGTGTAGAATTATGTACGAGAGATAATCGTTTTCATTAAGAAAATATATGTGTGCACAAATTATACAGGCTAATGATACATATATATAGGAAGGGAACCCTAATCCTTATCCTAGAAGGACCCTAATCCTAATCCTAGAAGGAAAAGAAAATATATCTATATATATATCTTCACATATCTAGAAGATATGATTATATCAACCTAAATATTCATATCTCAACACTCCCCCTCAAGTTGGAAGGTGTAGGTTACGAACTCCCAACTTGCACACTAAATAACAAAGATGGTCAGCTCCAAGTGGCTTTGTGAATATGTCGGCAACTTGATTCGAAGAAGATATCTCACATGGTTCAATGTCCTTTGACTCAATTCTTTCTCGTACAAAATAACAATCCATTTCAACATGCTTTGTCCTCTCATGGAATATTGGATTCCTGGCAATATGCCGAGCAGCCTGATTGCCACAATATAACCTAGTCGGACGCAGTTGTAGTGCATCTAAATCTATTAATAACTACCGCAGCCAAACTATTTCACTTACTGCACTTGCCATCGCACGGTACTCAGCTTCAGCTGAAGAGCTTGAGACCACATTTTGCCGCTTGTTGCGCCACGAAATCGGAGCTCCTCCAAGCTTAATGGCATATCCACCACGAGACCGTCTTGTCTCAGCGCAACTACCCCAATCAGAATCACAGTATGCTTCTAATAACAACCCCCCATCAGCTGGGAGGAAAATACCTTGTCCAATGGTTCCTTTTATATACCTTAAGACTCGCATGGCTGCATCCATATGTACTTGCTTCGGCGTCGATAGTAATTGGCTTAGCATACTCACCGCATATTGAATATTCGGCCTTGTAACAGCAAGGTAGAGAAGACGTCCAATGAGATGTCGAAACAGCTGTTCATCAGCTGCAGGGCTGTCATCCCCTTGATCTAACTTAAGCTTTTGCTCCATCGGCATACCACTCGGCTTGCAACCTTCCATCCCTGTATCTCGTAGAATATCCATAGCATACTTACGTTGGCTTAGAACGATTCCATTCTTCGTACGAGCCACCTCTATTCCCAAAAAATATTTTAGTGGACCAAGATCTTTTATGCTGAATCTTTTGTTCAAAAAATCTTTCACTTGTTGGATCTTTTGTGCATTATTTCCTGCTAGGAGTACGTCGTCCACGTAGATGAGGGCTGCGACGAAAACTTCTCCGTCCTTGAAGATAAAAAGTGAGTGATCCGCATGCGATTGTCTAAAGCCAACGTCGATGAGAGCTCCTGTAAATTTTTCATACCAACTTCTCGAAGCTTGTTTTAAGCCATACAAAGATTTCCGAAGTTTGCATACTCTAGTGTCTCCTTTCTTGGCAAAACCCTGCGGCAACTTCATATAAACATCTTCCATGAGATCGCCATGCAAGAAGGCGTTGTTCACATCCAGCTAGTGTATTATCCAACCTTTCTTCACTCCAACTGTAACCAAATATCTCATGGTGACTAGTTTGGCAACAGGTGCAAAAATTTCGTGAAAATCTACTCCTGGTATCTGTGTGAAACCTCTAGCTACCAGACGTGCCTTGTATCTCTCGATCTGTCCAGTGGGTTTATACTTCACCTTATATACCCATTTGGAGTCAATGGTCGACTTTCCTGGTGGCAATTCTACCAATTCCCATGTTCCATTCTCCTCTAGGGCTTGTATCTCCTTCTTCATTGCCTCTCTCCACTCGCCAATTTTGACGGCTTGAGGGAAGCTTTGTGGTTCAGCGTGCATGTCGATCGAGGCTAAGAAACACTTGTGAGCTGCAGAGAACTTTTCATAAGCAATAAAATTGGTTATAGGATGTACCGTCGAAGTTCCTGAGTTGGAGGCGGGTTGAGTGTGGTCTATGGAGTGTGGTAGATCAACGATGTATTCCTTCAAATGCATTGGTGCTCGCCTGATCCTTTCACTTACACGCTTATCATCAGCGTGACTTTGTGTATTCTCAACCGTATCTTGAGTTATTGCTTCTCCTGTATTCTCAGTATTCACATCATCTTCTTGAATGCCGACAACCTCATGAAATTGTCTTGCGCTAGAGTTTTGCTTCTCTCCCTGAACAACACCATAAGGGAAGACATCTTCAACAAATTTTACATCACGCGAGACACTGATCTTGCGGCTTGACAAATCATAAACTTTATATCCTTTTTGTCCCTGAGGATACCCAATGAACATCGACATTCCCCCCCTTTCTGCAAATTTGTCATGTTCTCTGTTCGTGTTTTTCGCATAAACCAAACAACCTAATACTCTTAAGTGTTCGTAGCTGGGCTTCTTCTTGAACAATACTTCATATGGGGTCTTATTTTGGAGCAATTTTGTCGAAAGTCGGTTGATCAGATATACTGCCGTGAGCACACATTCACCCCAAAAATGTATAGGTAAGTTGGCCTGGAAGCGCATGGCTCTCGCAACTTCTAAAATATGCCTATGCTTCCTTTCTACCACTCCATTTTGTTGAGGCGTGTTAACACAAGAAGTTTCAAGTAGGATCCCGTTTTCACCATAAAACTCCATCATCTCATTGGATTGGAATTCTCCTCCATTATCACTCATAATTCGTTTAACTGACTTTCCAAACTGCGTTTTAACCATGTTACAAAATAACTTAAGATATGTGCTTGTTTCTGATTTGAACTTCATCAAATAAAACCATACTCCTCTACTAAAATCATCCACAATCGTGAGAAAATAATGAGCTCCTGTAAGTGAAGCAGTTTTATATCCTCCCCATATATCACAATGTATCAGATCAAAACACTCTCGTGTTCGAATGGAACTAACAGGAAAAGATAATCTAGACTGTTTAGCTCTAATACAAGAATCACAAGCATCGTTACCAACTTCACAAATCCCTTTTAGCTTATCCCTTGAGACATGCCCCAACCTTTTATGCCACGTGTCTGGATCAGTAACACAAGAGAAAGCTCGTCGATCTTTGCTGAAGGGTTCGAGAAGGTACAGACCACCACACTCCTTACCCGCTCCAATCAGTTTCTTCGAGGCTAAGTCCTGTATAACACAACCATTAGCAAAGAATATTAGGGCACAATTATGTTCCTTCGTCAACCGGCTAACCGAAAGCAAGTTGCACTGGAAACTTGGGACGTGAAGAACATGGTCTATGTATAAACCATTCGGTAGTCTAGTCTTTCCAATTGTCGTGACTGTCGATCTGTTTCCATTCGGTGTTTTAACGGGGATGTTACTGTCGTCACTCGTGATACTTTCAAGTAGTTCTCCCTCATGAATGATATGTTCAGTCGATCCAGAGTCAATGATCCAAGAAGTTTGAGTTTCAAGATTATTACCTGCCATGTGCACAACAGCATTCGAGGAGGAGGTGGAGGTATTACTGTTCAAAAGGTTTTTCAGCTGATTCAGTTGCTCCGGAGAAAAGCTCTGCAGCATGTTACTATCAGTTGCATCCTCATGTGCTGCCTTATACGCAACAGGCTGCTTCTTCGTAAATCTTCCCTCCTTTTTCCAAGGCTTACTCTTTCTTCTCCCTTCAGGATATCCAACAATTTCATAACAATTTTTAATAGTATGCCAAAGCTTACCACAATTGCCACATTGCGGCGGTGTTTTGGGGTTCTCTATGGCATCTTCTCGTCTTTCCGACATGGTTTGTTTCTGGACTTGGAAAGCTTCTCCGTCCAACGAGGGTTTTCTGGCCCCGGTAATTAGTCGTTGACGCTCGTCCTCTGCCACGAGGTGATACGTGACTCCTAGGCATGGAAGAGGAGTCATGCTCAATACTTGGCTCCTAATGGTGTTGAAAGAATCATCAAGTCCCATTAAGAATTCATAGATCCTCTCCTTTTCGACCATAGCAGCAAACAACTTCGTCATGTCACAAGTGCACTGTCCACATGTGCATCTTGGCATGACCGATACAACATCTATTTCGTCCCAAATTGCTTTTATCTTAGTGTAGTATGCCGAAACCGACAATTTCTCTTGTCTCATGAGGGTAAGATTCCTCTTCAATTCGTACGCTTTTGGTGCACTTTCTTTGCTAAACCTTTCTTCCAAATCACTCCATATTTCGCGAGCCGTTTTGGCGTGTTTAACACTATTTCGAATCTCCTTGTCCATGGCTACGACAAGCCAACCCTTTACCATGGCGTTGCACCGCTTCCACAAAACTAAGTCCGGCGAGTCTTTCTCCGGCATTGGCAGCGATCCGTCTACAAAACCAAGTTTATTCTTGGCTAGGAGACAATTACTCACCTCATCGTACCAATCCCCATAGTTTCCATCATCTATAAGATCGGTAACATACACATGCGACGGATTGTCTGACGGCCCTATGTAGTAGGGAGACATGAGATCGTTGACAACTCCACCCTTATCCGCCATGATCGAACGCGACGAGCAAAAAAACCGCGGATGCTATTGGTTTAGAACCGATTGCTCTGGTACCATGTAGAATTATGTACGAGAGTAATCGTTTTCATTAAAAAAATATATGTGTGCACAAATTATACAGGCCAATGATACATATATATAGGAAGGGAACCCTAATCCTAATCCTAGAAGGACCCGAATCCTAATCCTAGAAGGAAAAGAAAATATATCTATATCTATATCTTCACATATCTAGAAGATATGATTATATCAACCTAAATATTCATATCTCAACAGATAGTGAAGATTAGAAAGTTTACAACTCAAGTGTGTTCTTTTCTTTGGTCTACCTGTGTTACTTGTTTTGGAATCGTTTTTATGATAAAAAAATGTGGCTACATAGATGGTTAAGTTGGTTTACTTTTAGATTTAGTGCATATTTAGCTTAAGTAATCACAACCACTTTATTTCACAAGCAATATTGTGTGCATGACATGATTAAACACTCTCTAGGGTTGATATCTGGTCTCCTAAATTATATTACATGTTGATTGCGTACATTTGTACATTGCATACCTAACAATACAACACATATCAACTACATCTCGACCATATTGATTCTCATTTTTGGCTACGAAAAGATGCAAAATTTTATTTTTCTGTAGTTGGCTGACCCTCTTCTGAGCTCATGCTTGCACAAGAGTATTAATCATATCTCTAATGTTCATGACTTGTATACAATCCATCCATTTACATGCTCAAACTCTTCCATTTAACTAGATCTCAAGAAAACATGCTATTTTCATCATAATTTCATACCTAGGGCTAAGATCTCTAACATGCCTCTTCATGCTCAAGAGAAAAATAACTAGGTCAAGTCTTGAATGCTCTCGAAGAATCTCTTCTTCCTTTGCTTATCTTTATATTTCATTTCCTCTTGTTCTACAAAACTTGCTCTTATTTTTTTGTGTGGTTACAAAAGTGATTGAAATGAAATGAGGTGGGTATTTATAGAAGGAGAGGGGTGGGGCTCGAAAATAATGAGAATTAAGGGGGTATGTGTTCAAATTTCACAAATCAAGATGATAAGAATTGAGAGAAGCGTTTGCAAAATTTAGTATGAAGAAAAATGTATAGATGGATTAAATAAACATTGGTTTATTTTCATTAAAGAAAGCTTATTGAATAAGCTTGTTGACCATCCCAAAATGGTTAAATACAAGATTGGAAAATGATAAAGGTCAGGATGCTAAGTTTCGATTTTGGTGATTATTAGACAC